>JARJCP010000247.1:0-65733 GCA_029281795.1 Mycena crocata | reverse complement strand
GGCGGCGGTGCGGTAAAGTCCGAAGAAAATGAAAATTCAACCAAGGCCCGAGTCCCTTTATACCTCGAGAGAAGGAAGGCGCGACTTGGAACGCGGCTTAGATCGAGAACGACGTTGAGAACGCGAGTGGGTCGAGGCTGGTGAGCGGCGGCTGCTGGTGCGACGAGAAGCCGGCTCAGTTCAATTGGACTGTGGGTAGCGGCGGGACGAGGAGGCGCGGTGGGAGCGGGAGTCTCGGACTCTGAGTCACTACTAGACTCGCTCTTGGGCTTGACCTCACCGTTATCTTCATCCCCCGCTCTGGCCGCCGTTGGCGTCAAGCATCTCGACAATCGTCGCCCAAGTTCTCCTCATCCTCCTGACCGCCCAGTTCCTCTCCTGCACGACTATCCCCAGACTTGTAACCATCATCGGCCTCCTCCGCCTCGTCATCGATAATCTCATCGCGGCGTCTTGGATTAGCTGAAGGGTTTCCCCAGCGAGATAGCCACGGGGAGTACGAGCGGTTGTGGTCTCGTAATCATGGCAGACGATGTAGCGGATCTCTTCTTCCGTTACGCTCTCCAACCCGCGGGCCCGAATGATTTGGTCGACGAGGCGGCGTTTGACGCGACTAGTGTCCCGCTGGAATCTGGGACCGAAGTCATGGGTCGGGTAGTCCTCGTCCTGAAGTAATAAGTCAATGGCGGCTACTCGTGAAAAATAGAAATGAAAAGAAATCCGACTGAAGGCTTACCTCGAGCGGGACCCAAACTGGGTCAATCTCAAACGCGGGGTCTCCAGGAACGAAGAAGAAGCCCCGCGGGCCAGCGAACATCGCGTCGGTGTGGTCGAGTTGGTGATAGAACTCGTAAGCGCTGGCGTATCCGGGGATCGCTGCGTCGAGACAACCCTCCTCGAAGTAGTAAAAGACGAAGTCTTTTGTGACTTCTGAGCGGGAGTCCAGGCCTTGAGCCATGGCGGCTTTGAGCGCGCGTTCGGCTTCCTCCTCGCTGGGGAAGTATTCGAAGAAAGCGGCGGGGTTCTGGTAGTCCGTGCGCTTGCGGAGCTTGAGGATGTTGACCAGCAAGTTGAGATTTTGAAGGTCAAGCTGGCGTTGAATGTCGCGGCGGGCAGACTCCACTCGAGCAAGGTGTCCCAGGGTCGTTTGAATATCGTCCATTTGCGCCTCTAGGCCTGGCGGCCAGTGACAAAAAAAATTGAAAGCTGAAAATAAAGAATTAGAAGAGGCTTACCGGAGCAGTGGTTTTCAACCACGCCGCCTGTTCGAGGTGGGACGAGTCCACGAACTCGGCGGAGCGGATCTGGCTGCAAGTCCGCTTGGTGTGGGACTTGAAGCACGTCGTGCACACAATGCCAGAGCCGATGGTGTAACATCGCTCTGCAGAGTTAACGCACTCCGTGCAGCGGGGAAGAACCTGTGAAATATAAAGAAATGAAAATGGCAGCCGAAAAGATAACTCACGCGAGGGGTTCCCGGCGGGAAAGGAAAACCGAAGGCCTCGCGAAGGCGCTCCCAGCCAAAAACGAAGCCCTTGTCGACTTGAACCGGCGGCGGGTCCAGAGTTTTGAGAGACGGGAGAAGTTGCATAAGCATCTTCTTCTGGTCGGTGGAAAGCGACTGGTTGCGAGTGAAGAGATGTTTTTCCCAGTCAAGGGTACTGTGCTGGGTAGTATAAGCCGGCGGCCCAGAAATCGAAAATTTGAAAGAACTTATCTGGCGGGTTCCCCGAGAACCGTCAGTAAGGATAGTCGCGTTGAGGCGAACTTGGCCCTCTGGACCGGCGGCCACGTCGAGAAAGGCGTCTCGAGTCGCGGAAGACACGCCAGGAACGGTGGCGGCCTTGGACTTCGTGGTTTTCTTGTTGCGGGCGGAACGGCCTAGTAATGGGGGATTAGTGAAGATCGAAATTTAAGGCGTCACGACGAAGCAAAAAGAATTTAAAAGAAATACTCACGAGGGCCCGCTGGAGGATTGGCGGCCTTGGAAGTCTTCTTGTCCTTCCTACCGGGCTGAAAAACACAAGGAAAGGAATCAGTCACCTAAGAGAAGGGGACGAGTTGAAAAACTGCTCACCGGCGGGGACTTTTTCTGGTACTTGCGCTTCTTGCGCGGTGGTGAAAGGTCCTCGGGGGTGGGAAGTGGGATCTGACTGGCGGCGTTCCTCGCGGCCCAAGTAGCGGGGTCACCCAACGCGTCGTCCTTTGAAAAATGAATAAACTGAGAGAAATTGAGAAGACCCAGGGTGCTTACCGCCAAATTGGCCTCTCCTGAGGGAGGGCTCTTGCGTTTATCCCGAACGGGTTGCGAGGGACCGGAAGCGACTGTTGGGCGGCCAGTAAGGGCTAAGAGGCGTTGGCGCATTTTACTTGTCCTTCGCCTCCGCAGCCTGTCTGGCGGCCAGTTCCTCGGCCGAGATGGAAGGCTGTAAGATTCAACGAGAAAGGTCGTAAATAAATGAAAATGAAAATAGAAAAGGGCACGCACCATAGAAGCCGTGAGCTGCTGCAAGTACCGGCGGGCCTCTTCAAAGTGACCGCTTGGAGGGCTGGCAGGACGCGGTGGCGGCGTTGGTGTTGGAGCAGGAGACGGTGTAGGCGTCGGAACGCGAGGCGGAGGCGTTGGAACGCGCGGTGGGATAACAAAGCCAGCGGCGGCTGGATAACTCTGATGTTGAAATACATCAGCGGCCAGCAAGGAGAATTGAAATTCGAACGCACGGGATAGGCTTCATGAAAGACGTCCCACCAAGAATTGGCGGCGTTCTCAATCTCGCCCCGAGGGTCTAAAAATTCGGCGATTTCGCGGAGGTTTGAGTGAAAGAAACGGAGTTCGGGAGGGAAATCGGAGCGGCGGTTGAAGGGCTCGAATTGGGCCGCATTGGCCGCCTGACCCACTCGTCTCAGAATTGAAGAACAGAATGAAAAAGAAGTGAGACGCACCAGTTGGTCCCATACCGACGGCGTGAAGAATGCACGCAGTTGCTGGCGGGGGGTGGACTCCGACACGCCGGGGCGAACCAACTCGAAAATCCTGAGGATTCCCGGGACGTTGCGCAACGTCGACCACCAGTCTGGAGCGGGCGGTGGCATCGAAGTATCCTGCGGGGCGGTGGACGCGGCCTTACGGGATTTGGTCCTCTTGTCTTTGGCCATAATCTGTAAAACAGAATTATGATTGGAGAGCGAGAGGCGGCGTTAGAACAAGAGAAGCTCACAAAGATGTGACGGAGTGGGAATGTGAATGAAAGAAACTACGAGAGGCGTAATCACCTCTAGTAGGGCAGGAAATGAGTAGCGGGGAAAAAGAGGGAATGAATTCCCTGCCCGCCTCATTATATGCTACCACAGTGCGGAGTTTGAAAATTAGAAGACAGGAACCAAACTGCGGAGGTCTTCCAAAATATATATTGGAGGGATCGCCGCTGGTGAATGTACCTATCCATAAAGAGTAAAAACCCCAACACTTACTGAAAAAGGAAATTTTGGAAAACAGAAATAGGCGGACAATCATGCTGATTGCTTCCGCTTCTGGCCCCAAGGGTTCCGGGTGCCTCGGGCGACTCATTGCCCGCAGGTACTCAATTGAAATCCGCAGCGGCCAGAGCGGTGCGTGGTTACGTTATCACGTAACCGTGCCTGTTTCAACCGCGGGAACTTCTGATAGGACTTTGGCGGCGAAATAAACTCTAAACCATTGAATGGGTGGCGGCCGGGCCTCGCTGGCTGCCCGCCCGCTGATGCGTCGCTACTGATGGCGCGTCGGGAATTGATGCCCCGAACTCAATAATGAAAAAATTGACTATGTTGCAGGAGGCTTAGTGCTGACTGAGGACAGTCAGAATTTCAGAGAGGGGGAGATGATAAGGCGTGCACCAGTGCACGCATGAAAATCACATTTTTCATTCATTTCAAAGACTTATCAATTGACTATGTGAGGCTTAGTTGCAGAATGTACGTTCTCCTTGGAACGGTACATTAGATCTTTGAAGGCCGAAAGCCAATGGGACACTACGTTGTAGCGGCTGAAGACGGTTCGTTATCAACCAGAATCAGTACACTATGCTTACTGTTGGGCGCCGGGAATCAGCTAACCACTGGATTCCTTGTGTGCTGGAGATTAAACAAGAGGGATTATTGAA
Source organism: Mycena crocata (assembly GCA_029281795.1). NCBI lineage: Eukaryota > Fungi > Basidiomycota > Agaricomycetes > Agaricales > Mycenaceae > Mycena > Mycena crocata. The sequence continues at coordinate 61,591 of JARJCP010000247.1, read as the reverse complement.
GTTTAGAGTAGCCGCTACTCGCGGCTCGGACCGTTATTGACACAATCTGTCAGAATTGAACTTGGATAATGACTTATGGGAGTAGCCGTCACCCGGCTACCTTCATTTCCGTTATCCCCAATTGAATTACGAATGACTACTGAATATGACTTCACTGGCGGCTAGACTTCCGAAGTCGGCTAAACACAGATTATCGAGTAGCCGCCACTGAACTGAATAATGAACAAGTAGGTTGGAGCACCAGCGGCTACTTCCCTTGTGACTCCTAGAATTGAACTATGAAGTGTTGAAGCCTCAGAACCGTCTCTGGCGGCCAGTACGATACTGGCGGCTGGTGAAGCAAAGGTCCTAACAAGGGTCTTCGGACTGGCGGCTAGACTTGGCAACACATGAAATATTGATGAGAATGGTGTCAGACTGGCGGCCAGACCTGGTCGCCATGACTACGCACCCACGGAATTGAATAACGACTCTGCCATTGGCCGCCGGTCATTATGCCAAGCTGGCGGCTCGGTGAAAACTAACCACCGAGGTTTCATATTATCTCCGTTTGTAAAACCAAGTTGTATAAAGCTAGTAGAATTACTCTTGTAACAGTAGTAGACTTTCCCCCCCGCTCGCGGGCTAACAAGTAGACTGTGGATTTGATTGATATTGAATTTGGGTTGCCCGTAATAAGAATTGGATTCTCGTGACGCTTAAGCTCCGAGTTTCTATTAAGATTAGCTAGCCGCCAAGAGTCCAACTCTGCCTAGCCTCTTCTCTTGAAGTGAATCCCAGATTGAGACTTCGTTGACGCTTTAGCTCCGAGTCGCACACGTTATTAACTAGTGCACCCTTGTACTGAGACGTCCAACCCTCCGAGCGGAACTATTTGAAGACGTAGTGAACTTTGTTGACGCTTTAGCTCCAAGTTCCTTGAACATTTTGAAGTCCCAGTTGAAAGACACCACTTTGAGTCTAGCGGCCAAAGCATTTGAAAACCCTTGAAAGCATTTCCGTTGAATTGTGGCTCTAGCCGCTACTGCATCTGCCCGCTGAAACAAACCTCTGAAATTGAAACTTGACTATTCTTGAAGGACGATACGCCTGTCCTACCTCCCCGAACACACACGAGACATTTTGGTATTGAGTTGTTGAGATTTGATTAGTGTTTTTGAGTTGTTTAGTGTTAGTTGAGTTCGCTCGCTTTCACTCGCTCTTTAGCATAGTTTTCGATTTCACGGCTGCACCCGAGTGCACCGTTTCACCGCCGTACCATCTCGCCAGATATTGAGCGCCTCCATATTGGCTTCTCGCTGTTGCCGGGTGCCTACAATCGAGCAATGGTGATATGAACCCAGTTCGAACAGAATTCTCTGTCTGCCAAATCATTGCGTGAGGAAGTCTCAAATTCATCCTCCTCCTGTAACCACTAACCTTCTGATATATATTCCTTAGATCGAGAAAGACAAATGAGTCCAGCATCGAATAGGGTGGAGTTGAGTCAGATGTTGATGTGCAAGCCATAAACTAAACGCGAGCCAATCCGAATTCTTCTGACAGTGATGTCGAAAGGTGAATGCCATCAGCGATGACCAGAAACGGAATCCACAACACCCGGCACAGGTCACTGAGCAGCGAACGGGGAACCGTTAATTGGACATTATCGTAGCGATAGATGTGAGGAGATTGGATTTTTTCTGCGGACGAATATAATTCCGCCAATTGAGCCGTTTGCCTTCTTGCTACTTATGGAAGACCCGTGTAAGCCCTTCGGTTCCTGTAGAATTAATCGGCTTAGGCCATACCCTCGGAGTGCTGGGGTTCGAGTTTCGCATGTCGATAGCGGAGATGCCCACGTACAGTGTTCATGCCGATGGAGATGTGTCCAAAAACCTGTTTGCCGTCGAGTTGTAGGGATATAATAATCAGTGTCACGGGGTGAGGACCGGGATTGGACACACCTAAAATACAAGAGACGGAGATCGCCGAAAGCAGGGGACGGACACACGAAACTAGCGCGGGTTACGAACCAGAAAAGGCAGGAATGAGAATAACGAGGTGCACAAAGAAAGGGAAATAACAACAACTGCAAGTGGGAACTAAAACAAAGAGGAAATCAGAACGGCACGGAAGTACAAGAATAACTGGGCATACACTCCTGACCAAAATGAACCGGAGACGAGGATGGGCGCAGACGTCGGCAGAGAGGAGGAGCATGAGATTTGGGACGAAGGACGCGGAAGAATGCTAAGAGCTTCATTAGATAATGTAGGTCAGCAAAAATCGGGTGAAGCAAGTGAAGTATGGAGTCAAAGGCAAGAGCGGAGGGTGTAACTCATTGAGGCCTGTACGGCCGTCCTCGGAGAATAGGAATCGAATAGAACATCTGGGTGCGAAGAATGATACGCGGCGGAACGATATTGTGGGCGTAGCGAGTAGAAAAAATATCTATTGATAACGATGCGGAACCCATATGAAACTAATGCAGTGTAGGACTCAGGATAAGCGGCCGAGCATACAAAAGGAGCGTGGAGAGGTATAGGGACATGACTCAAAATGGCTTGCTGGAGCGCGGCGAGCGCCCACAGCGTCGAGGAGGCAGGATGAGCTGGCGTACGCGTTAAGATAGATTGGACGTGGGAGGTTTGGAAGACCTAGAGAACATCTCGCCGGATTCTCCTCCGGCTGTTCCGAGTCGTCGTCTTAGAGCGGCAACCGGATAGCAAAGTTGAACGCGCCCGCTCCGAGGCTCTGAGCGTCGTCGAAGAGTGGACGAGCGAAGATGACTCAAGATATAGAAGCGCCGAAGAGTACCGCTGCGACGAGGAGCAGAATTGGGAAAACAGAAGGAGAGAGAACACGTTGACTTGCAAGTTGGAGGAAGAGAGAGAAAGATGAGGTAATGCTTGGGTAATGCCGGAGCAAAGCCGACGCAAATCAAGCACAAATACACGTCAATCGGTGAACGGGCCGGGACGCCGCCTGTTGCTTTTGCTCGTCATCCACCACTCGACTGTTTTTCCTCGTCTCTGAACTCGACATTCCGGTCTTTCGCTCTTGCGGATGAAGACCCCGCCGCGGCGCCGCCCCAGAACTCGAGCCTCGAAACGCGGCATCCTTAGACCGGTGACCGTTCTGTCTACGGGACACAAGTGTCGGTAGACAGACCGGTCGATCTGAGTTTGAATTCGGAGGAGGGCCGAATGGTCACGTTTCTGGCACGTGTTTGCTTTCAATTTTCGAAAATTTCAAAAATTTAGAACCGGAAAACGTGACCGCTCGGCCCTCCTCTGAATTCAAACTCAGATCGACCGGTCTCTCTATGAACGTTTCGCCACTTCATAGAGAGATCGGTTACCGGTCTACGGCATCCTTCCTGTCGCGGGTTTCTTCTTTTCTCCTCCTGAATCGGTACTAGTAGTCCTCTTGGGATGCTTCGATGCAAATTCATCCACGTAGCGTCGCATGTCAATGTCCTTTCGCGACGACAACCGCTACAAATGACATAATCTGGCAGCGTGCTCGACATACGCATATCAATATCCACACGTTCTTGACCTCACCTCCTCGTCTCCTCTTCCCACGTTCTTTTTTTCGACGCGTAATCAACTACCCATTCCTTCTTTCTTCCGTACAGGCAAGGGCAAGCACCATCAACAATCCTCTCATCGTGAAAGAATCCTTCAATGCGACCGACTCACCGTGACTTGCCAACCCACAAAGGCACTTTTTATCCGGCTCCCATGCATCATTCGTTGATTTCGCCGCTCTTTCTCTTCCTAGCCCCTCTCCTTCGCTTGTTTCCTGCTCGCTCGTACTCGTGCCGCCTTCGAGGCATGGCTCTATCCGTTCTCCGCGGCAGTTTCCTGCAGGAATCGGTACACCTGGGAAAAGCAACCCGATTAAGAAGCGCTCGCACAGCGCAGCTCAATGGTAGTCCAACACGTCTCTCTGTCGCACAGAGAGTCGAATAGCTCTCAATTGCCGCATTGTCATTCTTTCGAGGTCGAGATCTCGAAGCATTCACCTGCGATGCGCTTGAAGGATCTGGCCGTTCAAGTTCTCGAAGCATCCAATTCCGATGCTGTACGAGCATCCCACTCACAATGCTGCATCAGACTTTTGACATTGTGTTTGTCAGCTTGTTTGAGCTTGTTCAAGCTCACAAACTGGGCCAAAATGGGCACAACCTCAAACAAGCCGGCAACCTCACAACCCGTGTCGAAGAATTGACAACCTCCCCCGTTCGACTCCCAAAAGTGGCAAAAAATTGGAATTAATTTAGTCCCAGCGCCTGCATGCCATGGAGAACCACAGTCAAATTGATTGTATGTTCATCTTCTTACCTTCATTCTAGATCTCTTTACAGGAATTTTTGTGCCCCAGCTTGCCCGCCAAGCTCACAAGCCCAAACAAGCCCAACAAAGCCACAAACAAAATGTCAAAAGGCTGATGTGTAATCTTATCCCAAATCTCGATTACGCGCCGACCCTACCTGTAATATCATTCCAAACGCTCCCTCGCCCTCGACATCCTGATCGCTGGCCCCTGCAGTTCACGGAGTCGTTTGGCCACGCACCCGACTTCAAATCCAATCTGGTCCACACAACTTGTCAACGCAAGAGCTGTGTATTCCGCAAGCGGAGTTCTCCCAGCCCAGTATCGGCACCAAGCGTCGTAGACTCGTAACACTGCGATTCAAATCAGTTCCGCGCTCGTCCTTCTGCAAAATAAACGAACGCTGTAAAACTTTCTGGTGCCGATCAAAGACATACTTCGTGCCCCTCCCCCGCTCTTCCTGTGACTCACGCAGTCGACATCAATTCCGGTGCACGCTCATGAATATCCCTGCCTGTGTTGACTCTCATTTGCATTGCAGCTAGCTAACGGCGGCTCCTCGCAGGAAAGACATCCAGTTTCCGGCTGCCGTCAACCAATCACACGCAATGTACTCGTTCTCCCTTCTGCTGCTCCGGGTCAATGTTCCCTGACTGCTTTCTCTGTTCCGACTGAACTCCCGCTATCCTCCTGGTTCTCCAAAACTCGGAAATTTGAAATTGTTCGACTTCTTTGGTTCCTGGATTCGACGATTCGATCTGGCCACAATCCGTCGCTGCCTCTGTCGCGGTCCTCTTTTGTGGATCCATCGCGCTGCCTCCGCCTGTAGCACAACGTTGAGTGTGGATCTGATTGTCCACAGCGGTCATCACCAACTTTCGTTCCATTCAGAATATCAATTCGAAGCCCCCAACGAAAACATCTAAATTCGCGACTCGTTCTCTGCGTATCTATGCGGGAGTGCCCGCCGTACTGATTCCGATGCACACTGTAGTCCTGGCTTCACCCATTTCCGCCACGTAATCGGGAACCTTGCGAACCGTAACAACTCCAATCCCCATGAATATCCTCGATACATGAGGTTGCCTGTCTTCCAAGGTGCCCTCTTTCTCGTTCTTCGATCTCTTGCTATTCCGATTCTGATTCCGCGGACGGCACACTGAATTTCCTCCTCAAATGGGGTTTTCTTCCTCATCGACCACCCCTACGAGAAGAATTTAGCTCCCGCACGTACGCTAGATGTAACCACTGCTGATTCCCCCGAATATAACTTGCAAACGCAGGTCAGTGACACATGGCGACCTTAACGTGTATTTTAGGGGAAGGGACAATGAGACGCGCAGCGTCGCATTTCCCGCGGGCGTCTGACGTTCCGTGGATAGCGACGAGGATTGCGGCGTGTCGGATACGTCAGCTTTTGATTCGTCCCAAGCGGAGCATTCAGACGATTTTGGGTGTGTAGATTCAATGTTCGGAAGACCGGAAGGAGTCCGTAAAAAGTAACTTATTTCCTAACTTGGTAAGTTAACTTACCAGCCAAACTTAACCGTGCCGCACTTAACTTATCTTTTCCCACACTTACCGCACTTCACTTATTCAAACTCCGCTCTCACGGTTACTTGTTAACATTTTCGGGCCTTTTTACGGCTTTGAACACTCGTAAGTTGTTGTTTTCTTGTTCCTGTGGCCAGACCTTTGTTAGAATCTCCCCCCAACCATGAATTTATGGCGGGTTTGGAATTACATATTCAAGATCACCCGAGCTGAACCAAAGCTGAACATCTTTGTCCGATGTAACGAAGTAATAGTCAAATGGATGGTATGGCATCCAGAATATATACACTTAATGGACCATAATCAAGCACAAAGTAGCTGTTCCTAATCATGACAACAGGGTCTCATGTATCCCAACACTGTGCAGGCCCTCCATCCAATTCCACGTCAATCATTCATTGGCGGAAATCACATAAATGTGGCCGTGAGTTATTCCCAGACTCAGATTAACTAATCTATTGTAACTAGGCCAAATTTGCATAGATACTCACTCAGTGAGTGTCCCGGGATCGGTCCCATCCTTTTCAAGCCCAAATTTTCAAGGTTGATTCAACATGCCGTCCATAGGAATGCAAGCTGGGTCCTGAAGTCAGCATTGATGCAGAAACTGGTCAAGAACGGGAAGGGGTTTAAAAATCATAGTGGTAAGCAAGCAAACACTGTATGTACAGTCCATAAGCAGTCCATTCCACTTGTCGCAGCTCCCTGAGTGTTTGACACCTTTACACCTCTGATCCAGAGAGCGTTGGGACCTCGGTAAAACATGTAGTAAGACTTGTCTTCATTGTATCATATATGGACTATACATCTGGTACCCTCCCTTCTACTTGAGTTTACTGACCCGAGCTTAGCGGTAGTCAAGTTAACTTGTGCGCACTTACCCGCCAAGTGCCATCAAGGAAAGTCACTTATGCCATCAGATGGCATCAATAAGTTACACTTACACTTAGGAAATTCACTTGGCCTGCCATAAGTGAGCCTAAGTTAACTTTTGCAGGCTAAGTGAAATTCCATAAGTTACTTATGGTGGCGTCGACCGGAAGCGTTCACTCACCTCCAATTCATTTTCAACATGCTGGAGACGGCGTTGGATGCGGCTTTCAATAAGATAGCAACTTCTCCTTCTGTCACACCATCCCTCATTGCATCGGGTATCTGGAGTGAGTTTGTCGGTGAGCTGGCGTGGATGTTTGATAACGCTGATCCGTTCGAAGAAGCATGCAGTTAACGTTTTTTCGACCGTGAATCAGCTCAAATCAAAATGCATAACATACCGTCTGATTTCATTACACATATATATATAATCCCCCATGAAGACCACCGAAATGTTGATTACCACCGGCATTCCATCACATAACCGACCGGGGACATTAATTCACCTCTGCCTCGCCCTCCGCCGGTAGCGGTCGATCCATCCTTCGTGTCTGCGGCATCTCCAGACATAGTTTACCCAACGCCTGTGAAGCCAGGAACCAACTTGGCGGATATCAGACGGGAGGACTGTAGGGTCCGCCGAAACCTCGTACACCCATTCCAACCAATCCCTCACGGCCATTCAGCTGTCTGGATCCAGATTAGCCACTCTGGTTCAAACAAGTCTATATATGGGGTAGACATGAACACGCACATCCACAGAAACTAGCGCTACAAATGTAGGACTGCATATATGGGCGAGAATTATTTCGCTTCCGGTAAACACCGCCCGAATCGGAATCCAGTTGGATTCTATGTACGCATCGTTTCTTTTTCTTGATGGACAGCTCGAATTTTGTATCTATTGACAGTGGTCACGATGATGGCGGAAATCGGTGACACATTCGACCTGCCAAAGGGCCCTACTTGGAGAAAAAGCTACGAGTTCATGACGTCAATTTCTTTGAGATTTCGTTTCCAGTCGGCCATTAAGGGAGTGTTGAAGAGCGCTCTTGCGCCGCCATGAACCCTCGCTTCCATCTGGCTCTCAACAATCGCCTCGTGAACGTCAAATACGTCAAAACTGAATGTGCGACGTCCTTGTTCGAGCTAATTAACCAATGCTCGTTGGACTTCCAAGCTCTAGGTTACCTCCTGATATCCTTTGATCGCTGCTTTGGAAGTGTGATACAATTTCCCAGCGTAAAAGAAAGCCGCCAGCAGTCGTCGTCTATCGGACTCTCACCGGTACTGACAAGAAACAATGCTGAATTCCTATTGACATCCTTCAGGTCCCATCTGTGGAACTTCAGTCTCTGACGTGGGATGGCAGAAGATGGAATAATACAATGTCAACCCTGAGCTCAACCGCTCATTCAATTGCTGTAGCAGGCTCAACAGTTATAAGTTAAATCATGTCCAAAGGCTCCACTTCTACACATTTCACCGTCGTTCCTGGATCCAAAGTCTGCTTGTCATGAAGCCCATTCGACTTGTTAATATGAACTCTCGGCGATCGTGAGATTTCAGCGACATGAATAAATAAAGTCCGTGTTCCAGTTTCATTTTTCCAACCGCATTTCCCCTCGCTCAAGGTCTCTACCTCCCAAATATGTTTGCAAAGGTCTCTATCGTTGCCTCTTCAGTGCTCATTGTAGGCATCTCCTCAATCGACTTACTTTCTGTGTTCCTGACACTTGCGAATCGTAGGCCCTTGCTGCTGCGCAGTGCACTCCTCCTCCAACGAATCCGCCCCCAAAGGCGTCCCAGTGCTGTAGCAGCGTGGTCTCCTCAACCAGCACCTCTGCCACTGCCGTTGCTTCCCTCCTGAACATCGACCTCAGCGGCCTCAACGTTCTCGTTGGCCTTAGCTGCTCGCCTATCACCGTATTCGGTACTGGAAACTGGTGAGCCGCGCGCTGTTCTCAGTTAGATGGCCATCTCACGATGATGGAAGCGGCGGAACCGCCGTCAGCTGCAATGTCCCGGACCCAGCGTGGGGTGCGCAACTCACTGCGTCATTTTGGCTAAACACTCATTATTATGTCGTTACTCAGGCGGCCTCATTGCTATTGACTGTCTGCCGATCACTTTCTGAGCTCGGAAGAATAAATTCCGGCGTCGAGCTTTCAACACTGGTCAAAAAGCGAAAGACTCCATCAACCTTTCTAGGCCTTGGAAGCTGGGGGCCGAGGCTTGGATATCATATCATATTCAGCTCGTACAGTAGTTTTGCAGCCTGGTCGGACCATCTCGTTGTGCGAATACATGTTCTTTTTTTCCCTCTGAGCCAGTGGTATAACGTCGGAGTGCAATCACAATTTCTACCTCCCGAGATGCCCGAGAAGATCAACCGACGGCGTTCGGTGTTTCGGCCGAACAATCAGAAAATTCTGAACAACTCCGCAGCACCGCCACTCCAACACGTTTTTCTTCCTTCCGCAACGCCGACGACTTTCATTCCGACGTTGCCCCCAGAACACAAGTGCCGAAGAACACTGCCAATATCCGCTATTATTATGTAGACTGCCCAGCGTGTCCGTGAATGCTAGGTACCGGTCGCGACCGTAAAATCTGAAAGTCATGACTTGCTCAGGCAGGACTCAGGACGCCCGAACAACTTCGACGAGATACCATTCGATGACTCCAGGGCAAAGACGCCCAGAACTTTTCTTTCAAGCTCTCTACAACTCTTATTGGCCCAATGAAGCCGAATGATCGAGCATACCGCGTCAAATATCGCTCCCGCTGCCGTCCTCTTGTAAAAATCGTAAAGCTGTACTCTAGCCATTATCAGGCGGCTCTTGCGAGGCTGACCTTGACATGCCAGATTCTTCTGCAGCTGGAGCGAAACGCTTGCCGATTCGAGGGCTTTACATTGGCTTCCGTCTCTATTATCCAAATTCTATAGGGCCGCGACTGGAGGAAGATTGGAAGCACCGAAGTGGACTCATAGCGCGGGCGTTGGGCGGTCTTCCTGTGCTTTATCGCGAAGTGCCTGCGGGCTTACATCCGAATGCACGCTATAAAGTGCCGTCGCGTCACCAGGGGTGAAATGACGTTGGATCAGACCATCTCTCCTTCTCCTCCCTGTCAAACCTGAACCTCGCCTCTATTCCGACTCCTCTTCGCTACTCCACCATGGCCTCCGATCCTCCGCTGGCGGCGTTGGCCCCGCATCCGCCAGGAATGCGCATCACTCCATGTACAGCCCTGGATCTCGGCCCTCGATTCGAAATCGTCACACACGGGCTCATCGTCGCAGCAAATTTGGACGCCAAGAAATTAGAAGAAACTCTCTCTCTGGCCTCATTCAACACAAGTTCCCCAGAGCGGGAGCGAGAATTGCTTATAGAAATGGGGTGCGTCGGCTCGAATACCCCGTTGTATTTTCATCGCTCAGGCACCGCCTAGATTTGCGAGTTTCACGTCCCATCAACGTTCAGCGCAGAGGCCCCTCCGATGTACTTCTTGCATGGTGGTTGAAGGTCTGTTTGCGCCCGTCCTTTTCGATGCCGTGCTCCGAATGTTACGCTGAAATTTGCCTCTAGACGGGCTACGGCCACCGCAGCGCCGTGGACCCGGCGTCCATCAACCTTTTCTACCCAGTTAACTTATGTGAAACGCCCATCTTCCCCGGCGCGTCCGTTCTGACGACGCCATACATCCATAACGCGTACCTAGAGATGCCCACTATGCCGCTAATCACCATCAGTGCGTTGCGCACAGAATCCCTCACCGAAATCGCACTCATCATACGCCGTGCTATCATTGCGTTCAACGCGGACATCAACAATCTTGTCGAGGACGTGCGGTGGAGATGCTCCAATCCTTTCGCTCGACTTGCTCCTTCCCCTCCGAATGTTGAGTTGTTGAGTTCATCATTCAGTCTAATTGCCGCAAGTCGCAGTTTTGGGCGCTGGATTTTTCTGGGGCGTGTGTCGTGGAACAGCCTTCGGGCGCAGTGCAGTGCTTTGTCGATGTTGAGTTGATTAATTCGGTGGCAATAACGGGCGTGGTGGCTGAGGACCAGGATGCCGTGTGGATGAGCCAGGGTAGAAAGGTCGAGGATTGGGAGAATATTCGCAGGGCGGAAAGGTTCAGTTTATTTGAGAAATGTAGGTATCGTGTCTGTCCGACAGACAGGGCATTCCCTTTTAGATCCTCATCGAACGCCGGAATTTAGCGTGTTGGCGGCTGTACCCAGTAGATGATGATGTGTTTCAGATGCAACTTGCGGCAGTTGACATATTTCCACAGCCTCAATTCGATGTTCAACCAGTATGACCATTCTGGACAATCCGAATGCGGAACTTGACTGTTTTGTGGTAAAATGGAACAGATCCATTTGCAGGTCTGAAAGAAGGATTTGCCTGGACTGAAGAACTTGTGGTTTAACTCGGTTGGATTTCAGTTCAAAAACTGCATTTCGACTTCTTTTTTTCGTGTTTTTTGACTGACAAGATATTTCGGGAGGGTTAGCGCACAAAATAATATCGACGCTGGGAACCGTGATGTCACAGCAGCGCCACAAACGTCGATCCTTGTTTCCGACCTTCATGTCGACCCAACCTGCGCGCATCCAGGATGCTCCTACTCCGTTTTCTGGCGCAACAGATCCAGATGACAGTATACCTCCCTCGGATTTCATCCTCCGATGCGCCGATGGCGCCGACCTCCATGTCCACAAGGACATCCTCAAATTCGTCTCGGTCTTTTTCAAGAACATGTTCGCTGGTGCCAGCGATCCCACAGCGATGCAGCGAGAGGGGAAACCCATTCTGGAGCTCCCAGAGGATAGCACTTTGTTCTACAGGCTGCTGTGTATCGCGTATCCTGGACGCTCGCTCGAGCACTATTCTCTCGCAGCGCAGAATCTCGATGGCGTTTGGGCGGTTCACCAGATCGCGAACAAATATTTGTTCATCGGCGTCCAGGAGCTGATTGAAAAGATGCTGGCAAATCCCACCCTCCTCAAATCCCATCCCCACCGCCTTTTCGCCATCGCACGGCTGCGGGAGCTCCCCGACCTCGCTCGACAGGCTGCTCTCTACACATTGAAGTCCCCCGTCTGTCCGGACATCATGTTCCCCGAAATGGAGCTCCTTACGGCGACAACTCTCCAAAGGCTGTATAACTTCCATCGCACATGCGGCGACTTGATTTATTCACTTCTGGTGGGAAGGACGGGGCCGCAGTACGTCGTCGACGACGAACCCGACGTCCTTCTGGCGCACCACTCCGGGGATGGTCATAGATTTATCTGGTGGTCCATGCAGCATTCTGCCAGATGCGGCGCCCAACAAGCGCAGCCAGTCGGAGGCGATTTTCCAAAAAGAGTCCCCACACCGTGGTTCCGATCCCACATTGTGCGGCTGGCGCCACTGCTGCGCATTTCTCCGACCCGCGAGACTGTGGAGAGAGAGGCTTGCAGTATCGCGCCTGCTTCTCAAGCAGCGATCAACGCTTGTGTTGTATGTCGGCAGAATGTAAAGGAAGATTTGGGTGATTTTGCAGCACAGTTGGCAACGCTGGTGGAAGAAATTACCGATGATTATGGTACGTTTCCCTATGTTTGTCAATTTCCGTGCTTGCGTTTACTGATTAATGTCCTAGTAAACAGGGATGGGGTCTTGGGATTGTGATACAATGCCATTCTTCCGTCTATTGTGACAAAAACTATCTTGTTCTGTTAATATCAACCCAGCGAAATCATTATCGAGAACAAGTTCATACTAATTCAAACTTAATATTGACCTTCCCCAATCGAAATACGTTGAAGAAGTTGGTCTCATATACGTCCAGCTGTTTCTTCAACACTAACGATGTGTTGGCGTATTGCCTAGGCTGATAGAGCTAATTGCACTGGCAAGCGTCAGACAGCGCAACGTTTCTGCGACCCGCGGGGAATCCAGTAACATCGGACAAGATCTCGTGTGAATCCTCAATGCTGGCTAGCCTCTTTAATGTTCCTCGGATGGTATGGTTTCTTGGCTCGACTGAATGAGCTAATAGCACTTAAATGTCTCAGACGACGCGATTCAAACAGTGTATGCGCCGCACAATTATCTACAGCTCCATAATCTCTTTTGCAGCATTGATTTGACTTTGCTCACAGACCTCGGTGTCCTTGCTCCCTGCTCGACCTTCTAGTCGCTGCGCACTGCCGTAAGTCGACTGGAGATGCAGCCTTCTCATGGTTTTGATGTGGCTCAGGGTTTTGAAACGTTGTTGAAACATGTCTAGATTTAAACCAGCAGCATCCAGTTAGGCCCGAACGTTTGTGGCCTCGTCCTGGCTGATTTACCTCGGTTTGGATCGTTTGAAGCAGTGTTCCCGTTTACCTTGAGCACTCAAATATCCTCCTTGAAGCTTGAAGCAACAACCCTTTTTGAGCTGATCATCATTACCGCGGGATGATCGGTCCTGGCATGTTTGTGGTACGTTAGTCACTGAAATTCGGCATGCAAACATTTCTAGTAAAGTCGGCCATCATGTTAGCCTACCGAACACAGCTGTCATAACGTGAGTGGATTCTGGAAACAAGATTCAACACCGAGGATCCAAAAATCCGCGGTGCAACAAGTGGCGCCGCCTGGTCAAAGCCTGGTAACGGCCCTGGCTGAAAAATTTCGATGAAATTACAAGAGAACACAAGGGCCTTCCCAATAGTAATACACAGAAAGCAGCTAGTGGGAGAAAATATGCGCGCACGTGTATAAAAACCCCGCATACACCCGTTGCATTCGCCGAATTCCGTCACGCTCTCTCCGACTGTCCGAGGGTGGTGGGTTGACCCAAACTTAGCCTAGTCTCGATTTCAATAACATCCTTGCCCTGCAAAGACTTCTTGAATAGAGGTAAAGCCTCCTCCCAAAGCTCGGTGGCCCTTGAGAGATTATTCCGTTCTCTGGCTATATCTCCCAAACGTAGCATGCACTGGGCCCTGCTGCGATGAACATCCATAAATGTGAAGCCATCCAATGCCACGGTGAAGAGGCTCTCCGCTGTGTCAAGATCTCCCTTTACAATGAAAATGTCTCCAAAAAACTGGAGGGATGTAAAGAGCGCTAACTTCGCCTTCGATGTCCAGGAGTACGCTAAATAGATCACTGTCCATTCCGATGTCCAGTGAATGTCTGTCTTATTCCAACGACTGCAATCGGCAAGTCGCTCAAGACAATAAGTCCAAGTGTCATTGAGCTTGCCCCGAGAAGAATTCAAGCGTTTTTCCAACACTAATCTGGCAGATACAGTATTTCCTTGTCTTAGAAGGAGGGCACCCTTGAATATTTCGGCAAAAGATATCACGGAACCATTCCCTACATCTCTGGATATCATCTGGGCCTCATCCAGGTAGCCTTGAACATCTTTGTCCGGTGCTCCGATCAAAAGATCGATTTCAGCAAAGTTTAGCAAGACAAATGAATGTGTGTGCAGGTCTCCCTTCACATTGGTGTGGGCAATTTGTGTTTGGATGTTGCGAGCCTCGGCGTATTCGGATTTAACCAGATGAAGCTCTGCCTGAGCAGTCATGATTTGATGATCCAGATACCCTCCCGACATGCCGCAGAGGCCCAAAAGCTGTCGGGCTCTGTGACTCAGAGACATAGTCTTCTGGTAGTCACCGAATGTATGGAAACACATGGATTGAGTCTGGAGAGACCTCGCTTCCTGATATAGATCACCAGACAATCTGGCAAGTCTTTCTGCCTTTGCGGCCTCTATTTGAGCCACGAGATAATTCCCAGCTCGATACTCAATGACGGCCAGATTGGCAATAACAAGAGATTGTTGTGCGGTATCTTGCATTGTCACTGCAGCTTGTAGGGCTTTGGCAAAGGATTGCCTCCCAGCGGAAACATTGTTTTTGCCGAAAGTGTAGTACTCTGCAACCGCGTTGTAGAAGCGTGCTATAGCGTTTATTTCGAGTCAGGATAGGTCGCTCGCTGAAACTATAAGTAATCTGAACTCACATTCAATCTTTGGATCCTCCAACTCCTGGAGATGTGCTATCCCTTGCGAGATTATAGCTTCCGCAGCGTCAATGCTGTAGTAGAGGTATGATGCTAGCACCTCGGTGATATATTGTACTTCTAGTCCGTGATCACCAAGTTCCGCCAACACAGATGGAATCCGCTTCATCAACGCATGATACCCATGTCCGTTCAACCGACTGAAGCCGTTAAGAGAAATGATATGATAGATAGTTTCCTTAATATCTGGATGATCTGCATGCAACCCAGCGAGGAAAATTTGTTCGAAGTTTGCTTGGTTTGCTTGTACATTGTCAATTAGATCTTTTCCCGAATTATTTTTGAAGTTCCGGTACAGATGCAAGAGCAAATGAAAGTGCCTGCGAATCGAGGAAACCAGGTTTGGTGAGGGAGGATAGAATTGCTGCATATGTTCTCGTATTGGAACCAATGATTTCAGTCGCTGTTTATCATCAGAGTAGGCAAGAGCAGTCCCCAGTAACACGGCCTTGCAAGCTAGAATATGGGCAATGGGAAGTTTGGACTGGAGAAGTTCGACATTGGAAAGTCCATCGGGCAGAATTGAAAGCAAACTCAACAACTGTTCAGCACCAGGAGTTGATTTAAACCGGGGACTGGAGAGGGAAATCGTGATGGAAGCATCGAGATTGGATCTTCGGTCATATCCGTGTGAGAGCGCTACTGTCTTTTCTTTCTCCCAACGGGTCAATACACTGGAACAGCCCTCATGATCCACAAGATGGGCAATCAGATCCACTGCCAAGGGCATGTTGTCTGTCAACTGGAGGATTTTATCGACGTCTTCTGGATCGTGGAAGTCCTCTGCAATATCGGCAAACGTTTGGCGTGCAGCATCTGATGCTAGGGGTTCCAAAGGCGCCAAGAACGGCCGTGTCCAGAGAACTTTCGCAGGCCGCTCTGCTCCTCGCATTGTAATCTGAAATACTATCAACAAAAGATGTTCGCCCGGAGGAGAAATCGACACACCAACAATGCCAGGCCAGGCAGCTCGGTCAGCTGGGCCAGAAATTGCTCGACTCCAGTGCGAGACTCCAGCGGTTCCCAAGGCGTGTCTAAATTATCCAAGACCAACAAACACGGCGACCTTTCAGACAGATGCCGGATGATGGCCTTGCTGAGGTCCTTTCCTGCCTTCAACCCTAGATGGCGTCCGATCTGAGCTGCAAATTCAGCAGTTGTGGTAGCCGAATCAACGGCTACGAAAAATCTGTGTTCGTACTTGTCCAGAACAACCGGATGATGCAGAACGGCTCTTGCCAGGCTCGTTTTTCCGATACCACCTGTCCCGAGAATTGCAATCCGAGCTCCCTCGTTCTTGAGAGCCGTCACGATCAGTTCCAACTCGAATTCGCGTCCATGGAAAATCTTGGGTTTTGCGGGTAGCATGGAGAATGAATCGGAACTGGAATGTCTTTAGCGTCGAAGACTTCTGTCAATAAAATTGCGATGATACCTGTTTTGCAAACTGGAAGGCATCGGATATATTGCAATCTAGTTTCATCTTTCAATGTCGTTCGAAATGGAGCTAGCGGAGACACAATACCGAAGAGGTCTCTGCAGTTGATGCGCTCTCTGAGACCGTCGAGACCAATTCCAACAGTTGCTGGTGGGTTCGCGTTGCATGTCGTTGTATCTCGCCCACGTCGGTTAGCAAGCTACCCTGGTTTTCGACCTACTGAGGTGTGAGCACTTCTAATCACATACATCTCAAATCACTTGCATTGAAGACGTCCATGGCATGTTGCAGCCCATTTCGGCACCTCTTAAAAAGTAGGTTCATTTCACTTTGTCGGAAGAACTGCTTGATCCTGTTTCCCTCTTGGTGCGCTTCAACAAATGCATGTATCTTGTGAATTGTTCTGTTCAAAACCATTCAGTGACTGCCAAAAGAAAGGGCCAGATTGAGATACTCAGTGAACTCTCCGATATGGTACATGATACCAGGCGGCAGAACTCCCGTAGTCTCGGATTTGATGAAGAGGGAAACAATTGTTGCCACGATTCCGTGGATATTTTCTACCAACTGCAGGCACTCCGATTTACTTTTCTTGATATTCTAAACGACGAGTGAGAGACTGGACAGCTCCTCGCGGGAAACAGATTACCGGGATGGCTGCAATCAACGAAATGGTGGTATTCACAATTGCTTGCACAAAAGGAGGCCCAAAGGTATCATTGATTTCGACCATGACTGGAAGTAAAGCCTGCAGACAGGCTACGACGTTGTTGAGGCAGATTTCGGTTATAGTGGGTTGGGGCCGCATATTGGAAGAGTGGGAGGTGTCGCTGAGTCGGATTCCTTTCCCGAGTACATACTATTTATACATTGTATGTTGGCATCTTTTGTTCATCAAGATGGCAGATAGTGGCCGCGCAAACCTTCCATGTGCGTGAAGAACTTCTTCTCCTCGGGGCTCCCACTCGGACATATAGACCGATACGTTAAAAATAAGCCCACGGCGGGCCAACGGGTGGAATTCTCTGGAAGTTGTGGGAGCGATGGTATTTTTTCCCACTCGCCGTGGCCTCCGCAACCGCGAGTTGAACATGGGCCTTGAGGGGAATGTTTCGGGAGAGACCCATATTGGAATGAAAAATACTGATGCATATTTTCATCGTATTCTTATCTCTTGTGGGTTTGTTTCGCCATTTTCGCGGCTGAAGATTATAGACAGGCGATTAAATTCGAACGCTTTTCAACTGGAAGCTTCGTTCAACATTTTCGGACGGCCAACCTTTTTTTTCGGTCGGATCGCGGCGACGTTGTGAAGTTTGAACTGACGGATTCATATATCTGCAACAGAATACCTGAAGAAAGGCTCCGCAGGATTTCCGAAAATAAACAAAAGGAATGATCCCCAGGTCATGCATCTCGAGCAAAAAAAAACAACTGCCAAGGGAAATAAGAATTATGGGACCTCCTTCAACTAGGAATGCAGCGCGTAGTGCATACTACCTACGGAAGCGGGGGATATCTTGAACGCAGCAGCACACGGGGAAATGAACATTACGGCTCCGATTTCTTGATCAAGTCACCTAAATACACAGTGGAACAGGCACGCAAACCCGAATCAAACATACCGATGCATGACTGCAACCGAAATTAGAACATATCCGCAGCTTTCAAATTCCGGAGTTCATCAGCCAAAGACTCAAACTCTGTTTGTACTTCAAATTGTCCCCAATTTCTCTATCGAATGAACTGGTCTCAGACGAGGCGTTTAATCATGCCTTCGGGATCCGGTATACAGTGTTTAGTTAGTGTGTGGACTGACTTTGTACATCCAACTACAGTGCTGACCACAATTACGATTATTATTATCGGGTTGGCATGCAGTGATTACAACAAACAAGTTGACCCCTTCTAATCGCGAAATGATCGAGGCAGGAGTCGACAGTATATGCGCTGCAATAGAATGACTGCTCTGTGAGCAGTTCTTGATCAAATCCGACGAAATCCCACGGTTGAATCAATTGACTCTGAGAATTGGGCTGTGTGCAGCCGCCGGGTATTCAGCTAAATATCTGAGTTTTACTAGTCGACTCATCTCGATAGGGTGACCTCGTGCTGACGCTGCAGCAATACTCAGAGCCAGGCCGCGTCAACGCGCCTCCATGCCGCATCAATGCATGTCCTTTCTACCAAACCTTGCACGATGATCTTCGCCGCGGTCATGTGGCTATCTAAGTGACGAATTTACAATGTGTTCCGGGAAAGTGATGAACAACCAGGCAAGTCAGCTTAAGCCACACAGTTTCGCAAATTTGGCCTCAAACTTACGAACTTTCACAATAATCCATCAATGAGACGAAGTTTCACAGTCCTAAGCGAAGTAACGAAGTGACGAATGTGGTGTGGACTCTTTAACGTGGCGAGGGCCGCCTTTCGGGCTAGATTGGGCAGATCACCAGTAACCCTAGGAGCTCTGCTTAATCATGTGCCATTGAGACGCGAATCCGGGATTAAACCGCGGATTTATTAATGGGTTAATCTGGAGGCCATGATTAATCGTGGATTCAACCCAGTGATTAATCTGCTGTTTACGGGGTTTAAACGGACACAAAAAGGACCGTAAACAGAGTTTCGAACAGGCTCGAACGAGTGACCTCTCGAGCACGTTAAACGGAGGAAGGTGGGACACTAACAGGTAGCCCATAGAAGCATTGCTAGACACCCAAATATGTGGTTTATATAGGGGTCCCACCGCAACTACATTTGATTGAGCTCTCTGGTTTAGTACAGATTCCACACTCCTACTGTACCCAAAAACACTGTCTGGAACCTTCGTTGAACCATCGAAGTAATATAACTCAGACAGACTTGATCAACAGTTCAAGTTCCAACCACAGTTTCCTAATTGAGCCTTTCCTCAGATCTGGTGTTCTTGGTTATGTTTCGAATGGAGTTTCACCCATCTGGAAATTGCTGTTGAGACCATGAAAGTTTTGGTCAAGGTTTACATCTTGCTAAAGCTAAAGTTTTGGTTGAATGCCAGGAACAATAAGTTTTGGCTGGAACATGATTCCTGTTGATGGATGGCCCAAAACATATTGTTTGGCAGCCAGCAAAAGGGGAATCTGTAGTTTCTGGTGGACTGGGTCTGCTCCTAAAACTATTAGTTCCATAAGCAGCTCTTGTTTGGTCAAGCCCGTGTCTGTAACAGAGAACATCACAAAACCCATAGTTTCTGTTATGAATTACGGTAACCAGCACTAACTTTTCCGGATTTATGGACAACTATCTTTTTTACCCTGCGATAGCTGCTGCATTGAGACAAGCCAGAGATTGCAGGACATCTTTTCAGAAACAAGTCTTGAGTTTTGTTGCAAATCCCTGGAAGATGTGTCTATTCTTCCATAATTGCTGTACCAGCAGAGCCTGGACACCCAACTGCAAGCTCATCAGACATAACACCAAATCTTGATGCCAAAGCGAAATAGTATGGCTACTATTATATACAAGATTTCACCTGTATTTTATGTCAACTAATCCTAGCTGAGTACTGGAAGGTGTATAGATGCAAGAGTGGCAGCTGACGCAACACAGAGGACCTCAATACATTCAATCAGTCCCAGTATGTAGGCCGTGCGTCCAAGAAAACCACTCGGAGTATGGCGAAAACATCCATCTCACACACATCCAAGTCAACACTTCAAGCATCCGCTGCAAGTCTCAATTGGATGAATTTTCTGCGACTGAATGCGGACTCAAGACACCGGCACGGACACTCACGAAACCATCCAGTCCTTTCATCTTTACATATCTGGGACTTCCGTATTGTACTGCAAATCTGCTACCTGTATCTCATCTTAAAACTTGAACAAGTGCACAAGTCCTGGTCATCAGTGATCTTGATTCTCAAGCAACAACCACAAGATTTCCTCAATGAACCTCGGGCCCTTGGACTTTGAGTAACTCAAGCGCAGACCAGCAAGATCAAAATAATGACACAAGCATCTAACCACATTCTTTTGACTGTGATCCTATACTTGCTGAAAATTCGCAAGCAAGCGGGGGGTGACGCCAAAAAGGTAACAAGCATTTACGGCTTCTTTTTTATATATATCTGACCATCTGCATTGCTTCTGTCTATTATGTTCTGCCACATATCCTCCGAAAACCAGAGGAAGCACCGTGTCAAGAACTATCACCTGAACGACAACAACATGGTCGACGACTTGTAACACAGTGCTAATGATCTCACTGTCGCCAGAGCGATCAATGTTGCTACCTGGGATGGAGCGGGCATTGGAGTTCAGTAGTAAGTCACTCGTCACAGGTGCACATACTATAGCTAGATTGTTGTATCAATGCTCGCATTAAATCACAAAGTTTTTTTGAATGATATTTGAACACAATAGAAATCAAATATAGTCCAGCTGTAACGGAAATATGTCGCCAGCCCTCGTTTACAGGTTTCTGTCAGGTATACCTGGCCCCATTCTGCCGCCATTTGCGACAAGACCTGGCAGAAACATTGAAGGCAGATAGCTATCACCTTTTGGCGGCATGTAGACACAATTTGCTGACACCTGAAGGCCACATGTCCCACCAATGGCGGTGTAGCAGAAATTACTACAAAAATTCAAAAGACACGATGCACTCAAGTGACCTTGTGAAGCATAACTTTGCAAAAATGCCAAAATCATAGTCAGATTCAGATAAGTGTGGTATAGGGTTATTCATTTTTGTAGGAATGAGCCTCAGTGCCTTCAGACCAGAAATTGCACCATAAACTACTGTCTACAATGGATTGAAACAGGACTGTCCTTATGGGACACGGTCTATGTACTGTGTGGAAGGTGAATGGGTCCAATTTGGTTTCCAGCGCTGTGGCAGGGTGAGCCTGTTGTATCATGCCGATATGTGCACACAATATGGAGAATGGACGGATCACATACAAAGGATTCTGTTTGCAAAGGGTGGACAGAAAGTAGATAGGAACCTGAACAAACAAGATCTAGTGTAAATGCCCGCTGTCAAATAGTACATAGAGTGCACCCTAACCAATGAATCAGACAAATTTCATACACACTCATAGTCTCCAACATCAAGATAGACTTTGGATAGACTAGTCTGAAGGATTGGTGCTAGTAGTAGTTCAACACAGTAGACTGTTGTTGATTCTCTGAAAGAAAAGAAAAGAAGTTCAAGTGGGGCTTCTATTTAGCTGAACTGAGCATTCAGGTGGGAATGAATCACCACAGATACCTTGATACCAACAACACCAGATCTGAGGGAAGAACTAGGAAACTGTGGTTGGAATTATATTACTTCGATGGTTCAACGAAGGTTCCAGACAGTGTTTTTGGGTACAGTAGGAGTGTGGAATCTGTACTAAACCAGAGAGCTCAATCAAATGTAGTTGCGGTGGGACCCCTATATAAACCACATATTTCATCAGCCTTTTGACATTTTGTTTGTGGCTTTGTTGGGCTTGTTTGGGCTTGTGAGCTAGTCGAACGGGGGAGGTTGTCGATTCTTCGACACGGGTTGTGAGGTTGCCGGCTTGTTTGAGGTTGTGCACATTTTGGCCCAGTTTGTGAGCTTGAACAAGCTCAAACAAGCTGACAAACAGAATGTCAAAAGTCTGATGTTGGGTGTCTTGCAATGCTTCTATGGCCTACCTGTTAGTGTCCCACCTTCATCAGTTTAACGTGCTCGAGAGGTCACTCGTTCGAGCCTGTTCGAAACTCTGTTTACGGTCCTTTTTGTGTCCGTTTAAACCCCGTAAACAGCAGATTAATCACTGGGTTGAATCCACGATTAATCATGGCCTCCAGATTAACCCATTAATAAATCCGCGGTTTAATCCCGGATTCGCGTCTCAACGGCACATGATTAAGCAGAGCTCCTAGGGCTTCTTAGATCACATAGCCGCGCGATTGCAAATAGTCGATGAGATTGAGTGTCGAGTAGGGTGGGAGCCTCTAGGAGGTCTGCTAGCAGCTTCTGTACACCGAGGAGCTGGTAGAACCGGGCCGCCTTGAGAACAGCAATGATGTGATCCAGGTCAGCAGCTTTGAGTGTATGCTCTGCCGGCGAGGTGACCGGGTACGCGAGCGTCAGAAGCCTCTGTAGCACACCAGCAGGCTCTGAGAGGCGCCACCCGACCTTTCCATCTCTGTGCAGCAAGACAATAATCCCCGACTCTGCAGGGACTGATAGCATGCCAGCGAACATATTCGACATGATTCGGAGCATGTCCTTGTGTACGTGGAAATCGACCTGGTCGGCAGAGCGGAGGATGAAGTCGGGAGGGCCCAAATCAGTGGCGGCCCCGTAAAATGGTGCAGGGGCATCCGTAATCATAGAGAGATCGTCAGACTCTGTGTCAGACATGAGGGGAGAAAGCAAGATGTGAAAAAGGCGCCCATGGTCCCACGCACCCCACCACGGGATAGGAATCCAAAAATACCCTTATATCGTATGATGAGATTATGCAGCGGAGCGCCTACTTTTTCGTTTCGGATGATTTTCTTTCTTTTTGTCAATGATTGTCATTCCATCGCAATTTGTATTCGCCCAGATTTGAACCACACCTGATGGAATTATCTCCGACGTGAAACAATGTGTATTCGCTCTACGAGTTCATCTCATGCTGATTTACTTAGCGCAACAGCTAATACTCACAGCGCAACATTACCAGGGAAATATCAGGTATAAGGTTGAAAAACTCTGGAAAAACCAACCCACATCACAAATTCGTTAATCTTTCCTACTGCCGTTCCATGAGAGATTGTGTCAAGATTATCCGTTCTTTAACGAAATGGCCCTCAAGCTGTGCTTTGAGCCCCATAAGGCCCTGCTCCTTCCGTCCATCTCTGCTTAGGCTCTGGATTCAACTCCATGTATACATGGTCTGCTGACTGTTTTTTGCACCGCCAACATTCTTCTTCT
This sequence comes from Mycena crocata, assembly GCA_029281795.1. Classification (NCBI taxonomy): domain Eukaryota; kingdom Fungi; phylum Basidiomycota; class Agaricomycetes; order Agaricales; family Mycenaceae; genus Mycena; species Mycena crocata. The sequence continues at coordinate 38,383 of JARJCP010000247.1, read as the reverse complement.
TCAACTGCTGTTCGACCCATGACCGCTGCGCGGCAACTGTCCATTTTTGTTAATGCTGCGATCAACTGTGCTTGAACCCTTATTTGGATTGCTTCGGTCCTCTAACCCTTGCGCAATCATGAGTGGTTCTGCGCTCTGCGCCGCAGTCATTGCTGATTCTTCATTTATACAGCCTGGGTCGAAACCTTTTCTGATACCCCTCCCTTTCCCTCCCTTGACTTTTCAGCCTATTACGCAGAATCGTCGCCCCCGTCTGTACCAGCCAGATTGTCTATCCTGCTGCTGCCTGAACTGGGACCTCGCAATCCTTTCGTGTTCAATAAATTGCTCAATTTACTCTTCTGCTGGTTTCGTTCGGCTCTCCTGGCGTGTTGAAGATGCCCTCAAATGTCAAGGCTCAAACTCAAGCTTCACGTCCGGTTGATGTCCTACAAGAGCATTTTTTCTCCGAAATTCCGACGTCAAGCAGCAGGTCCAACCTTGATAATTCAAAAGCTCCTCTCGAGTGGGTATAAATCCCCGAGAACTCCCGTTTTCTATCCCGTATTTATTGGCACGCTGCGTTCCCTTCACGTCTTTCCCGCTACACCGAAACATAAAAAACTGAATGTTTTCGTCGGTGAAAGACTTCCAAACGCGAGAATTCATGGAATTTCGATTGTTGTTCGGGAGGTGAGTCTGATTCATGTCTTTTCCTTCTTTGGTTCGCTTTAGGTTGTCCGCAGATATAATCAGATATCCATCCCCGGGCTCCTCCACCATATACGTCTACAGTTTTATGAATCGGACCTTCTGCTTCGATTTCCTTTTTTACCGTTTGACCAAAAATACTTTCTGTAGTGCCTTGAGTGCCGTTTCTCGAGAGCTGTACGGTTGTGACTCGGTCGCTTTACATTTCAACATATTCTTCAGGATCTGGATCTGTGGCAGTTTGAAGCCTAGGAATGTGCGGGTTCCCTCCGACCTCCATCTCACCTGTTCGTTTATAACAACCTGCTCATCTTTTCCCTAATTCTCGTATTGCAACTGATAGACTGAACTGGCTGGTCCGTTTACATTGTCTACAAAGAATCCATTCAATCAGCTCAACTCCGGGAACGTGCAGATCTTTGCACGGGAGAAACCTGCCACTGATCCCTATTTGCCGGAGCGAAGCGAAGGCACATCTTGTTGTGTCTACAATTTTTGCATTATTATCTCCGACGGACGCGCCGACACGACCGAGTCACGTGCTGGGAAAATTACTTAAAGCCGACAAACCCACTTCTGACCCGACCACCACCTGGCATCGATTGAAGCGCGATGTCCCCCACTGTGAAGACCAAAGTCTGCCTCATGTACGCTTTTCGCCTCGTCCCATCCCGTAGAACTCATTGTTCGTCGATCCCAGCGTCCACGATGGCTGGGGAATCGCGACAGAGCCTGGGTTGGAGGGTAACGCTATCGAGGCAGGAACGACGACGAACATGGATAAAATCGGGAACGAGCACAGTCAGAGACGGCTTGCGGCTCATGGAACTGCTGTGGGTCTTTCCGACGGGCTGATGGGCAACTCTGAGGTCGGGTGTGTGATTTTTGCCTTTTTTTGTTATCACGATTTCCCTTCTCTAACGCAGTTTCGCTCAAGACACTTGAACATCGGCGCGGGGCGCGTTGTGTGGCAGGATATCGTGCGCATCGATGTCTCGATTAAGAAGCGTCAATTCCACAAAAACCCGGCCATTCTGGAGAGCTTCAAGCGCGCGAAGGAGGGAAACGGACGCTTACATCTGCTGGGGCTGGTGCGTCTCTGAATATTTTCCCCATCCTTTCCAATTAATCGAATTACTGACCCAGATCTCCGACGGCGGCGTCCACTCGCACATCACGCACCTCTACGCATTGCTCGAAGCCGCAAAGGCTGAAGGTGTTCCGGAGACGTACGTGCACTTCTTCGGCGACGGGCGTGACACGGCACCGCGCTCAGCGGCGGGATACGCCGCCGACCTAATCGCGTTCATGGAGAAGGAAAAGTACGGCGCGCTGGCTACGGTGGTGGGCCGCTACTACGCGATGGACCGTGACAAGCGCTGGGAGCGGGTCAAGATTGCTGTCGATGGGCTCGTCGGCGGTGTGGGCACCAGTCTGACTGAGGGCAAGGGCGTCGTGGACGAGATCAAGGCGAATTATGAGAAGGATGTGACGGATGAGTTTTTGAAGCCGATTATCGTCAACGGGGATGCGGGGCGGATTAAAGGTGCGTGTTTCTTCAATGACATTTTTATCTCTTCTCGTATTCCTATTGACATTCCTTTCAGATGGCGACACGCTCTTCATGTTCAACTACCGTTCCGACCGCATGCGCGAGCTCACCAGTGTGCTCGGGTTGCCCGACCGACCGATGGAGGTCACCGTGCCCAAAGATCTCGTACGTCCTCGTCTTTGCATCCCTCTGTTCCTCCTTACTTCACTGCATACTATTTTTATCGCACCATCTTCACTGTCGAACCATTTCTGCGAATCCCGAACTAACACTCACCCTCTAGAACATAACCACCATGTCTCGCTACAGCGCCGACTTCCCCTTCTCAGTGGCCTTCCCGCCACAGGCGATGACGAACGTGCTTGCGGAGTGGCTCGGCTCTCAGGGTGTCAAACAGGCGCATATCGCTGGTAAGTTGTCTTGTCGTGATTCGCGGTGCTATTTTTACTCGTCGTTTCTTTTTCCTGGACCCAGCGCGGTCTTGATATATTTCTCCTGTGCCTACTGCCGCTTTCGATTTGTGTTGGCGCACAATCTTTTTCACTTTCTATTGACCTAGTTCTGCATGGTCCGAATCGCTGACCAACCCGCAGAGACCGAGAAGTACGCGCACGTCACGTTCTTCTTCAACGGCGGTGTCGAGAAGCAGTTCCCCCACGAGGAGCGCTTCATGATCCCTTCCCCTAAGGTGGGTGTTCCCCTCAACTGTTCTGTTCTGTTATTTTTCGCGCCATCTCTTCGAATTCTCTCCTGAAGCCCCATGTCAAATTCGGGTTCAATCTTGGGCCTCGGTCTAGTATGCCCTTCATCATCCTTACTTCCTATTCACTCGCTGATGGGTAGTTCCTCCTTCAATTTCCCCTCCATCCTTATAACGCCTCTCTCCCGCTTCATCGATCCCCCATCTCGATTTTCTTTATTTACCCACTTCATCGTTGTTCCTCTCACTGACCAACCGCTTCATCTAGGTCGCGACGTATGACCTCGAGCCCGCCATGAGTGTACAGGCCGTCGCGGACAAAGTCGCGAGCGTCGTCGAGAGCGGCGAGTACGAGTTCGTGATGTGCAATTTCGCGCCGCCGGATATGGTACGCTTTTCTCCTTGCTCTCTACCGCAGTCCATTCCTCTGTGAGACGTTATTGACACACGTCCCAGGTCGGCCACACCGGCGTCTTCGACGCCGCCGTGAAGGCGATCACCGCAACCGACGCCGCCGTCGGCACTGTCTACGATGCGTGCCAGAAGGTGCGCAGTCTTTCCCTCCCTCAACTCATATTTGCATCTCATCCAACTACTCACATCCCCCACCTAACCCAGGCCGGCTACGCCCTCCTCGTCACCGCCGACCACGGCAACGCGGAGCAGATGCGCGACGCGAAGACCGGCGCACCGCACACCGCGCACACGTGCAACCCCGTGCCGTTCATCCTCGCGGGGCCGAATACCAAGGGCTTCACTCTCTTGACGGAGGAGGAGAAGGGGGAGGAAGAGGAGGAGGGCGCGTTGTGTGATGTGGCGCCGACGGTGCTTGAGTTGTTGGTGCGTTTTCGCTCTTTTTTCCTTCCCCCGTTGTATGATGCAGTGAATCTGATATATGTGTTCGCAGGGCCTGCCGAAGCCTGAGGGTGCGTTCTTGTTTATTTCCCATTGCCCGAGGCTTGTTTGCTGACCGTTTCTTCACTCTGGCAGAGATGACCGGGCGCTCGCTCCTGTCGAAGGAGAAGTAAGTGTAAGAGTGCAGACGGGCTTGTGAGAATGAAAGAAGAAAGTAAGATGAACTGTTTGTTGAAGTCCCGATCTGTACACTGAACAATGTTGAAACAAGAATATATAAGTTAGATATACGAATAGAATCTGTACAGATGTACCTTGTTGATTGATATACACACCGTTGGCTGAATATCCAGGCTGTTCGTTGAGAAACCATCTGAAGCTGGAAACCTTCTCGTTTGGCACTTCTATGCAAAGAATTGAATGCGGCGCTTCGTACCTCACTGAGGGCACGTTGCATACGTAAATCGATGGTCCAAGTCTCTCACAGACGAGCAAATGCAGGATTGAGAACAGAGAATCAAAGATGCTATTATTACAGAACATGCATACATCGAGCCAGATTATAGCACCACAGCCTGAATTCATACTCAACACTGGCGGGAAAATCCAGCCTGTTTCTCCGACGCCTCATTCGCATCCCCAAAATTGTCCTTGTCCGGACGTCCGCAATGCTCCTTGTCGGGTTGATGTACGTGCACCGGCCCGGGAAGCATAGCCATGCTGCTGGAATCTGCGGGTGTACATGTTGCAAAACACAGGAGATTAGTTGCCTCAATTTTGGTGCAATCCGGACAGACAGATGCACAGAAAGAACGTACCCATGAGTGCCTCGGTAATTTCGAGAATATCGACGATCAGCCGCTCGATTAAATCCTCACTGAGAGTCTCGCGTACTGCGTACATCACGATCAGTGCATGAACAACTGCTGAAGGGATGACGGACCGACAACACGCAGTATCTGTGTCTCTTCCTCGCCCTGTGACGCATTATAGTTCGGCACGATCCATCCCTTGGTGCGTAACATCCATTGGATCCACACCTGTTGCACATGGGGGAACTCTGCACTGAACTTGTCCGAAAGCCTGAATGAGACCACGGGGAGGCCACGCTCGTAGAGCTCCGGGTCGTCTCTGTCTTCGGCGGTCTCAAAGGCGGTAAGACCGCGTTCAGAGGGTTTATGCACGTTGCTGAGCATTGTGAAGTACGTCGCCTCGAGGGCGCGAGACAGCATGCGGGCGTTGCGTAGGTCCTTGTATGCGATGCGACGATACCCGTCAAATCCTGAGTCTCTTGTGGGTCGAGGGGATGTAAAGTAAAACACAGAACCGACCCAAACTAAGGAAATTGTACATCTAAAGGGATATAAATGAGCGAGGTTGAATATCGAGTGAATACAAAATGCAAGGATACCTGCGCGATGACCGGTATGGCGGTCAATCCGCACATTTAAGTTTTGCTGTGTATTTTCGCTGATACAATGTGATTTTCAGCTGTTTTGGGTGAAAAATTCTTGGAGTGAGTGAATTTTTAGACTGTCATGAAAATTTCTTGTTCTATGAAAAGTGGAATGATTTTTTTTTGCAATGTCAGCAATTTTCTTTACATGTTGGTGGGAAATCTTTGCCGATGTAACCCTACTGACTACCCCAAACGGGATGCCTCATGTTCAACTTCTGGCAATTGCTCACCTTTCGCCTTGAGGTCAGGCCATCATTGACCAACACTTCACTCTCCATATGGCTGCTACAGAGTAAACTCAATGAGATCCTTGATGGCCTTCTACTAGTAGATGTGTACAAAGGGAGAACACCAGGGTTACAGGGTACCTGGTAGTATACAGCTGCTTTGTAGGCTTCAAAGCGGTTCAATCAAACTGATCATGACCTCAACCGTTCCCCTTCAGAAAACAAGAGAACAGTGTTCTGAACTCCAGGTGCAAAATGTAAAGGTTTCAGAGGGCACGGCTCACAGGACTCCATCGAGCATGAGGCATCTGATTCGGGGTAATCATTAGGGTTAGCACAGCCACATGAGCAGTGAATTCCCGCCAACATGTGAGAAAATTGCTGATGTTGCCAAAAATTTCACTTTTTATAAAACAAGGAATTTTCATGACAGTCTAAAAATTCACTCACTTCAAGAATTGTCACCAAAAACACCTGAAAATCACATTGTATCAGCGAAAATACACAGCAAAACTTAAATGTGCGGATTGACCGCCATAGACCGGCGCAGCTGGTCTGGAGAAGTTTCTGTCATAAATCAGGTGAATCGCAGAATGGAATGCAAAAGCAGGCTTGCAAACAGAGTGAAAGAATATTCGACGCTGCCGAGATAATCTTGACGAATAGTGTGATCAATAAAAGCCAGATGAATGGCGGAGATACTTGATCATGAGTTGTGCACTCACGCAGTTCGAAAATCAGATCCTTGTGCAACAGGGATTCATCTCGCCAAAGTACCCAGCCGAGTCCAGCATACATAGACAAGACCTGCAAATGGGTTCGGCGTCAAAAACAACCACATACGAGATCTAGCAGTTTGTTCACCGAATTTATGGCCGGATGTGTTGATAGAATGGACGCGCGGAACATCAAACGCCCACTTGTACGCCGGATACGCAAAAGGTGCTATGAATGCCCCGCTGGCCCCATCGACATGAATGGGAATATCGAGGCCGGTGCGCTTCTGCAAATCGTCCACTGCAGACCAAACGAATTTCAACCATGGTCACAAATAAAGTATGTGAGGCGCGTACGAAGATCAGACATGAGTTGGACGTCCTCGAAGTGGCCACTTCCGAGAACGACAATCACCTAGCGTTGCTCAAGTCAGCACTGGATTGTTGTTGTAAAAAGAAAACTACCCACTCCGATTGTGTTCTCGTCCATGAATTGGACCGCATAATGAGGATTCATGACATAGTTGGTGGATGCGTTCACAGGGACCAGGCGCGCTTGGACATCCCAGTACCTGTCGCCGATGAGGAAGAGCATTGAAAAACATGGATACAAAACTACCCACCGTGCAAATTTCTCGAGCGCGACCTGCGCATTGGTCCCAAAGACAATGTTTGGATGGTAGTGATCCTTGCCGGCGGCCTTTCAAAAGACATGAGCACCCCCAAATCCATGACGGGAAAATGGACACACCCTGCGCGCCTCCTGCCAGCGCTTTTTCATGGCTAGACCCCCAAGCATGATCGCCTCAGAGGAGCCTGCTGTAGAAGTGCCGATGACCTTGCCCTCCTTTGGGGCCTTCCACGAATCCGCCACTGAGTTGAGCTTGTCGGAAATTCAATAAATAGCGGGGGAGTTACACTAGACCTACGCATCGAGATGCACCGGTTGTGGATGATGGTCGAAGCTGGATACTCTACGATCGAAAGAGTGAGTATTTGCGTACCGGTTGTGGTTCGGCGCTAGAAGTAACATTACCATCCTGATCGACTTGATTTTTGTTCAAGTTCTCCATGATGAGCTGGTTCGCCTCTTTTGGCATATAAGTATGCACGAATCTGGGGCGGAGGTCAATGAAAAAAGGAGGTGCCAAAGGAATGTGGTTTACGAGGCGAGATTCAACAGCGGATTGCCGTCGAGGGCCAGCTCGTCGTGGAGAAGGTGGTAGGCAGCTTGGTGGGATATTCCTACGGCTGGCATGGTGTACTTCGGCGCCCGCGCGGCCTCCTCGTCACGATGCCATGAGCGGTAAAGTGTCTGGCGGCCCTCTTGAAGGGCATGTTTGCGATGTGGGTGGCCCTTGCACTGTTGAATGACTCCTTCGGCGTCGACTGCGAGTCTGTCAGCGGGCAGGCTATTGAAGAAGAGTCGAAAGAGGTTCTCACTATGGCGTGAAAGCGACATGGTTGATGAAAGGCTCCCTCGGCCTCAGTCTACTATAAATACTGTCCCAAAGTAATATCACCGCATTCATCAAGGTACCGAGAGAACTGAGGGCAGGACGGAGATCGTGGAAAGTGGCGAAATACTAGGCACTGTATTCAAGGGGCGCAATGGTTTTTCTCGTATTGAAACATGCTTGAGGGGTTTTTCCCGCAGACCATGTGGCCTCTGAATTCGCGAGTGTCATAGAGGTATTGGCGCGAAACTGCAAGGATGTTTGGTTTGGTTGGAATGAAGAAACTTCACTACACATATATTTTTTGATTCCACCGTGAAATCTGCCGACCGTCTCAGATCCAGGAAATTTCAGGCCTAGGGGGCGAGGTAGAGTCGCTGTTCTGGGAGACATGTTCGAGATATTAGCCCCGAATTTAAACACTGGGTGAACATTTCGGATTTTTGACTGAGAAATTTGGTGAAAACTATTTTGAATTTCACACAAATTTTTCATTTGAAAATTGGTGAAAAACTTGAAACCTTTTGATGAAATTTTTGATTTTGAGCCAGAAAATGCTGAAAAATTTGAAATATCACAAAATATCTACCAAAAAGTTTCGAGTTTTTCATTTATTTTTTCACTGAGAAATTAATATAAAATTCAAAATAGTTTTTTACCAAATTTCTCAGTCAAAAATCTGAAATGTTCAACCAGTGAAACGGGATGCTAAATCCGAACGCCAAATCCAGGTCTGATTACAAGAACGTGCGTCGGCCAAGTTGAAAGCTTGAACGAGAATGTTGAAATAAACCGGAGCATATCAAAGGAGGGCATATTGAGGCACAGATGAAGAGCATTGTGAACGTATTGATGGAGCGGGATTGCATCTATTCTTTTTTCAACGGCTGGATCTAAATAAATTTGCGGCATACATATGTAGATATAAATATGAATCAGCGCTGAGCAAAGAGCATCTGGTAGCCAAAATCACGTACCCAGGCGTTGTGACCACCACAGCGATGTCAACCAGATAATCTAGAAAGCGAAAATAAAGCTATGCCTCAAAGGAGGCTCAGAAATTTCGGATTCCGCAAATGAAATTACCTGCAACAACCGCAGGGGAATATAGAGTTCGACGTGGGAACGCACACCAGGACTTCAAATTTTCCAACCCCCAGCCAACCGCATCACCCCCTTCGGGTCTACCTCCTCCCCCACCTTGCGCATCTTCGCCAGATGACTTGCGCCCCAGAAATCCACGACCTGCTCACCACCCGGCCCGGCCAACGCATAATTCGAGTACACGCTTCCACCTTGACTTGGAGGAAGTATGAGACCTTTGGCCTGCGCCTTAACGACGATGTTGGCTTCAATACGCGTGATGGCGTCGTGGAAAGTGGCGTCGTCGGCGGCGTTGGTGTACCTAGCGGCGAGTGGGGTCAGGAATCAGGAGTTGAACTTGGAAATGTTGACGCACCCGAAGAAGATGTTCGACGGCAGAAGGACTTGCGAGCGCAAGGGTGGGTACGCGGAGGAGTCCGCAGTGGCATTTGTGACGGTCAGCGCACTGGGCATGAACGGCTCAATGGCGACGCTCAGAAACGCGCCGCTTGTTCCACTTAGTTCGGTCGCAAATGCCTATGCGACAAAACGAGGGTCGAATCAGATAAAAGATGGGATGGTTGGAGACCGGGCGTACCGAGACCTCATCGACGACATCTTGCAGGAATTCGGGCGTGTGCTGGAGTGTAGAAAACGCATTAAAGACACCCCTGCGCGCTCATCTGTGAGCCCAGAGCCCCGTGTACAACTGAATCAGAGGACTCCTCACCTAAGCTTAGATACTCCGCCGTCTGTGCCGCTCCAAGCCAAAAAGGTTATCGGACCAGCCCAGTTATTCGACACGCTCGGGATCGCAAAGAAGTCCGCGAACAAGCCCTCAGGAAGCTCATGGCCGTCGTAGAAGAGCTGCACTGCGGCGGTCGGAGCTCCGAATGTCCCGTTGCCGGTGGGGAGCGAGGTGATGCCGTGTACGAGCGAGGCGCGGGTGTCCTTGTTGTTCTGCTCAAAGGCGACGACGGCGGCGTTGATGGCGGGCATCTGAGCCGCGGCGAACGATAAGTGGCCTCCCTGCAGAAAGCGTCGAATGTCAACGGATACAAAGAAAGCTGGGAGGAGAAAAATAAATAATTACCCAGACTAATTCTTGCGGGATGGCACGGAAAGTGAACTCGGTTACAATACCCTAGGGTATGTGTCGGTAACGGCGGATGACAAAAAAGAGTTCGCAGTGAGCTCACAAAGTTGTTGAAACCGCCTTTGAGCGCGAAGAAAAGGTCTTTGTTGCAGGTAGCACTCGCTGTGGTTGCGGTTCCGTTGGGTAGAACGATGTTAACCTGCAGAAGGTTGTCGATCTGGACACGTGTGAATCAATCGAACCTGAATCGAGCATTCACCATTGCTTGGTTTGCTCACCGCTAGCCCGTGCGCATTGCTTTTCCACGAATACCCTATCGAACGTTAATGCTTTGTCGTTGATTAATGCGGTATAAGGAACGCACCTCCACCCAAAGTGAAACCCGCAACCCCAACACTGGGATTCCGTCCTCCCACGACGTTGAACCCGGTGCCGTTGAGCGTCGTATACGCCTCGATCCACTTCGTACCCGCGCCTATCGCGACAGTCTTGGCTGACGCATCGAGCTTGGTGTAGTTGAACTGGGCCAGGGAAATGTGAACTCCAGTCGTCGAGGAGAAGCCCTTATTTGACGTGTGTCCTCCGCCTTTGACTGCGAACGGCGTCCGTGTTGCGCCAACAATCTTCAACTAGAAGTACGATGAGCAAATGTAGAGAAGAAAGTGTTTTGCCCGCACAATTTTGCCGATGTCTGTTGCGGAGCTGGGCTCCACTACACACTGCGGCTGTTCGATGGACGAAAGAAGCCAATGCGAGATGGCGAGCGTATATGCCGTCGAGTTGGGCGAGTAGACATTTGCAGCGGGAGACACTGAAGACGAGATGGTTGCGCAGGCGTCAGACGACGCGTACACCGCCGATGAGAGCAGGAGCACCACGCAGAGGAACTTCATGGGGCGGGGACTTTGGAACGCATCCTCACGGCGGCGCCGCCTTTTGTAACTCGGCGACCGCATAAAACCGCATGCAAGCGAGTCTCATGATCGGGAAGGATCAAGGGATGATGGCGGCTGCGATGCGCATCATTGTGCTATTAATAGACGTCAACGCTCAGCACAGTGGGCACAAAGTTTAAACACTGAAATTTCTTGACGCTTAGTGAGTACACAAATAATGTGAAGCGGAATTTCCGACACCACTCGAATTGAAAGCAGATTGGTTGGTTGGATGTCGCGTTTGAGCTTCGAAATCGTCGGATATTGAATCAGAACAGGTTGAGGATTGAATCTGAAGTATTCCAGGGCAGACACAGGGCTCTAGGTTGTTTATAAGCGTCGGATCTTCAAGTTCAATTAGTTCGCACCTCCGGAATCAAACTTTTGGAGGTCTGTGATCAAGGGCAGCATTTTGATGGCGCGTCAATGGCGGGCTTCCAACAATCATGCGGAGGCTGTGCTCCGGCGGCCTGTACATAGCCGGAACTCCCATGATGCCACACTGTCGCGACACCTTAGAATGGACAACTGGATACAACTTACTTAGTTCTGTTTTGACGCAGAAGTCACTCCCGTATTTCCGAGGAAAACATTCGTCTGGCGACCGCCGCCGACTCGGATATCTACTGCCCTGCGCGTTCCTGCGGTTTCACCTGACGGGATATCATCGCAATATCATCGTCTGTTTATGCTTTGGAACTTGAAGGAGTCTCATCCACCCACCTCTCCCCTCTTCTGCACTGCCGATGAGCTGGACTCGAGGCGATCCAAAGACACAGGTTTACGCGCCGGAACGGGACTTGCTGGGACTTTCTGTTGTGGGATTGGACTTTGCGCCGTCCAGTTGATCATCGCGGTAGTAAAACGGGACGTGACGAGCGTGGACGCCTCGTTGCTGTGAATTGGATGCCAATGTGTCCGCATAAAACTAACATCCTCCTTTTTTGCCTCGTCCTTTGCGATCCTTTGACCTCACCGCCGTTATTTTTGTAGCCGAAAAAGGTGGCTTCTCAATGACAACGACTGGCACGGTGGCGGTGGTGTTGACAAGGAACTCGAAGCTTCTACCTCAGATAAGCAGCTGCCGCTGCTTCGATCGCCATGCTGCAACGGGCCTGACGGGCTGTGGACGGGCAGCGAGAAAGGGCAAAGGCAGGGTAAGGCATCCATGCCTGACATTGCATGCAGACGAACTAATCAAGCAGATGGAGCTACTTCGATCGACGAGTCCGATACTGGGCTGTGGACGCGGAGCGGGTAAGGGCAAGGCTACGATGTGTCACTGCATACAAGGAATCTGATTCGCAGATCCTTCCTCGGAGGTGAATTTCTATATAAGCAGTGGCCCCATTCAAGATCTTCGTGTCATCCCTCGTCCCCGAGCCATTTTCAATGGCGGAGATGCCGCCAGTTGACCGCACGCCGAAGCCAGCTCTGTAGGCCATGACAGGACGCCGGGGAAAAAAAAATATGGACATGTCATTCCTGGCCAGGTAACTATCAAATGGAATTTCTCAGTCGACCCCCCGAAACCACCTACGAAACGATTGTTCAGTTCGGTTTATTTGTGTCGTTAGCTCGATATCAAAGACCCGATTAATTTAAATGTTGGGAGGCTCACAAATCGCGAACAATAGGTGCCAACCTTAATACACCGCTCGAATCGATTTTCAACCATCTCACGTAGGTCGATTGAGGTCGACAGCCGCGGAAAGGCGATGTAAGAAATGACACGTTGACCATGACGCTCTTCCGGCACAACTTTGATAACACTTTTCAATGAGAAGCGATTCCAGACGCTGCAATTGAGAACTTTCATGTGCACGAAAGTTGAGAGCTGAGGCTCGTATCCCGATAATTGCTATACGCATTCTAATTTCCGAGCCCTCAGAATTCGAATTTTCTAGATCTTGCCTCCGAGTCGTGTTATTCGCATGGGAGTTTGAAACGCGGCCCTTGTTCGTGCGCACAGTAAAACGGAATGACACTGCCTTGAACGTTCACTTTGCTTTCATCTCTCATGTCTGGCGAAGGCGCCGCGATTCAGATTACCGACGCTCCTACACCATTTGCGGAGGAACACCAAAACAGTGCTAGTTGTCCCGGAGTCCTCCAATGTACTCCTCGTGCTCATCAATTTAGCATACCCTGCTCCCTCGGTACGACAGACTCTCCTCACGGTTGCCGATTCGTTGGCGTTTACCGAGCAGCCGATAAATGCAAGCTCATCCGCGCGCAGAAGTTGTTGGAAGAGATGCTTGACAATCGTCTTCTTCATGATCGACGATTCACTATCGCCCTACTGTGCAATCTCACCAATCTCGCTCGAAAGGCGGCGTGCTGCAGGTTAAACTCCGAGTCCGCTAACCCTCCCGAATTCCATGAGATGCAACTTCTCACATGGGCAGATGGACACCGACTGTTCAAATTTCGTGACTCATGCGGAGAGGCTGCCCACAAAATAATCCCAAGGACAAAATACGCCAGCAAAATTCGGGGAGCGGACACGCTCTTTGTGTGGCAGAAGCCGGAAGGTCACGGGTGGGAATGTGGATTTGGAGGGGAGCATGGCGAGAGTGGAGTTCCATCGTGGTTCGAGAAACATGTCTCGCGGGTAGCCTCCAAGGTCCGCTTGCTCCCTACGCAGGAAGCGGCAGACATCAATATTGCACCCACTGTGGCTGCGATCGACGCATACCCCTTATGCCGTTCGTCTGCAGCTCATGATTTGTTGCAGTTGGCGCGAGCGATTGGAACGCTCATTGAACAAAAAAGCACTGCCTGGGTGAGTGTCCGCCAGCTATGTTGAAGCACATCGGGTCATAAACTCTGTTTCAATAGCTCAGGAACTTTGACACGAAGATGCACTATGGTTCGATTCAAATTCTTTATATCGCCTGCCTATTGATATGTATCTATCCAGCGGTTGAATCTACACTCCTCGGTCCTGTATTCAATTTCTTTTCTTGTAGGATCGTTCGATGGTTAGTTGTTGCATTCCGCATACTTACAACATACTTCTAAGTTCTGAAAGAGAAAGCCTGAGGCGCCGACCTTGCGCCGACCTCAGGCTTGCCTGACGCATTGAACTTGGTGAAAATTTGAAGCCGAACATGTACATGAAAAAGATAAGTGAATTTCAAGAAATGCACGCATCACCCACGTACGCCGAACTTTAAGTGGACCAGGGGGGACGAGCTTCGGACGAGCGGGTTCAAAAGATGGGAGCGGGTGTAATTGATCGCCCATCACCAAGGCCTGGACCCATGTGGCGGTGCTGAGGCGCTGCGTCTTTTGCTTTCTTCCGTTTCTCCTTGAACAGGACTCTCATCCACCCACTTCTCGTCTCTTCTCCACTGTCGATGAACGGGACTTCCAGAAGATCGGAAGACACAGGTTCAGGCGCCCGAACCTCTACTGGGACTCTGCTGTGAGATTGGACGTTGGTCCGTCGCACTTTACGCCGTGCCCGATCCCATCAACGCGATCCAGTTGCCAGAGGGGATCCTTGCGCGGACGCAAGAGATCCGGAATGACAAGGTGCTGTGAAGTGGATGGATGTGTCTGCACTATTAATGTGCTGACCTCTCCGTTTTACGATTCTTCGTCGGCGTTGCTGTACACTACATGGTGATCCTGTGGCGATGGTACTTACGCGGAAATTAGCGCTCACCACCTCGGACACCAGAATTCGCCGCTACTTCGATTGATGAGTTCGATACTGGGCTGTGGACGCGGAGCGAATAAGGGCAAGGCTACGATGCGTCACGGCATGCAAGAAATCTGATTCGCAGATCCTTCAAGTTCCTCGGAGCTGAATTCATATATAAGAAGGTGGCCCATTCAAGATCTTCATATCAACCCTCGTCCCTGAGCAATTTTCAATGGCGGAGATGCTAGCTGACAGTACGCTGACTTCCAAAGGAAACCACGACACAGCAACTCTCCTCCAATCAAGGGACAGCTCGGTGCACAAAGATTATGCGTGTGCGTTCACAAGATTTTTTCGTTTTATTTTCTGGCACCAATCTTGGCTCAGCAGCGAAAGCGAACTGGTTCGATTTCAGCTCCGTGTCGTTGCGTCAAGTATGCTTTGCACTACATTCGATTCTAATCGGTGTCCATCTTGCACTGCTCGGGATAAGGGTCAGACACTTGGAGCATCGCGCCGTCTTTCCACTGGCGGATCAGAACGTCGTGTCGTTCTGTATCACAGCAATTACAAATGTCTTCACCACTGTGAGCCAGTCCATATATTCATGCACTCTGTCTGATCCCTTCACAGACGTACTGCGCCTTGTTGGTCTGGGTGACGCAGTCCTTGGCAATGCGACAAGCGCTTCAAACGCAGGCGACGCTGACATCGATCCACGATACAACTGCTGCATGGTCCGGAATCGGATCGGGGATCTTGGCCCTTTGGAGCCAACGATCGGTTCGCGCATCAGTATCCGGGGTACTTCGTGCGGTTCTATATTTAGGGACTATTATGGCAGTTCAGGACACAATGCCCGCGCTGTTTTCTTTGCAAACATTCAATTCAACCACCTCCCTTCCCGTAGTAACTCAAAGTTTACCCAACTATACCTTTCAAGATGTTACCCGGGGCCCTTTGGCTGACGAGTCATTTTTGCAAGTGCAACCTACCCGTCGACCGACAATGATCTAATAAATAGTCATAGGGCAAATGTCACCAGCCTCTCGACGCAAATCCTCGGCCTCTTACCGTTCCTCGAAAATCTGACAACTCTAGGGCTAGAGGGTAAAACATTATATGATGTTCCACCGGTCAATACCGGGTTGGCGAACGTGGCAGTCAATGCTACCACCCTGAACATTACGTGTGGATATCTCCCCCGGCACAACGTCACAACAGGGCTTGCCTGGGAGTATGACAAGGGCGGCCCCGGCCAACAAACATTCTACCTACCAGACACCCGTATGTCGTCCCTCGATATACACCATACACATCAGCATGCTCATCAAGTACCAGAACCCGGCGTCGTGGTTAACATGTGCACAACGGGAATTAACGACTGTATTTCCGATTCCATCTGGCTCTACAGTACGATTCCAATCATTGATTCACATGGCGACCGAGGCCCCATCGTTCCTTTAAATCCCCCAATGAACAGTAGTGTGTCCGAGGTACAGCTGCTCCGATGCATGCAATCTCTGGTTTCGCAATCGGCGATGGTAGATTCTCAATCCCGATCGCTTCGCTCTCTGTTGCCTGTGGCGGAAAAAGTATCTTCGACTTGGTTCCCTTTCCCTGAAAATGCTCCCGATCCAACCTCCTACGAGTCTGCATTTCCCCTTTTACTATCAGTACGTGTTTGACTGAGTATCGTATCGTAACCGTCGCTTACTTCCCGCGTTACCTCCAGTATGCCATGTGGCACAACGCACTTCCCGGATCCGATGTTCCGCTGGACGGGACGGGCTCCTTACCCTTCCTCAGTGTGGGCGACGAGTGAGTTTATATACAACCCTCTGGGCACATATGATTTACCAAACATGCCGTATCCAGATATTTGGTCCAAAAGCTCAATCTTTTGGGCAATTCGCCGCCGCCCCACCTCCTCTTACATGAAGTCGAGGATGCACTGGCCAATCTAACCGCTGCCATATTTTGGCTAGGTATGTCCACATTTTTACCGGTGAGTGCTGTAATGAATGTGTTTTGTCAACAGTCGGCCACATTCCTCCGCTGCATAAACCGCTTGTCAATGTAGTGACTAGTACCCCGGATAAATGGACCCATACACAACCATTTTTTCTCAGCGAAGGGCACGTAGCGGTCATGGAGCTGTCTGTGGAGACACGCTTGAATGCAAGTGTCAGGCTGACACTAATTTCGGTCCAAACTGACTCCTGCATCTCCGCAGCTTAACATAATAGCTGTGCGTTCCAAGGGGCATTTATGCAGCATTTCGTTAATGCGGATTCGTCCTAGATATTGACCGGATTGGTTTCTGCCATCACCCTCACAGCACTCATCCTGCCCTTGTTGTTTCGTCCAGATGCTGACATGGCAGGATCTGGAGATTGGACATATGGAACGGGATTTTTGCACGCTATCTGGCTGTATCGGAATGATCCGGAGCTCAAAGAAATCTTACCGCAGGTGGATGATCCTACGGAGGACAATCTGCGCGCTGCAGGGATGGTACGGTTCCAATCTCTAGCCCAGGGGCAGAGTAAGAAAAAGAGAACATATGTTTAAAGGACAAACTCGGCGATGTTTCATGCAGAATCTGGTTCCAGCCACTACTTGCAATTTATATTATTTATATCAAAGATTTTCGTGAGATATTGGTGTTCTGAGGGAAATCTGTGGAACGGTGGCCCGAGTTGCGCAGCACACGTCCGTCAGAGTGTCCTTTTCTTGAAGTACATTCATGTGTGAGGATGTGACCTTTGATTCCGATTCCGCGCGAATTAATTTCTACGGTGTGATGGAAGTACTCGGAGGCGAGGAAGGGTGTCTTCAGCTGGTTTTTCCTATTCAGCTGTACATACCTCCAGCAATTCTAGAGATGAACTTTGGGAGTCAATCAGTGATGACGTACACCGCCGTATTTGCCATTATTTACCAGAAGCTTCAAAATAACTTGTTCCTTCCCACCACTGTTCTCAACTCGAGCTCTACTCCTTTGCGCTGAGGCTCTCTGGAGAACCGTTATACTAAGTCTCTGTATAAGACTCCGCCCTCAATAACGATATCTCAGACGCAGCCACTCTCGACGACTAAGTACGCTCAGAATTCTAATTTCTGTCAGCGCGCGCGCGTGACGGCCACACGCATTCTAACCCAGTGCTTTATAGTCGTCCTGGCGCATCTGGACGAAACGCCTACACGCGCGCGGAGGCTGTGCATAACAACCAAATCTGATTTGCGTATTCCGGGGAAGGAAGAGCATGGCGACGAGCTCACTACTAACCCGATGTTGCAGAAAACCGTCTCTTATCCTCCTATCGGATGTCCACGGTGAATCTAGGTCCACACCACGAGTTGCACAATGATTGATTGTCCTTTGAAGACGGCAGAGTTTGGAGTGCTTCCACTGCGGATGAGTATTCTTTCCTGCGTGAGTGTAATTCCTGCATAAACGCGAGTATAATACATCCCCCTCACCCGTCCAAAAGTACATTTACATTGATTCGGTCAGCTGCATTTTGTCAATGTGTTTCCTACATCCCCGCTCTCCCGCCACATTGGTACCTGGCCACTCTCCCCCCGTGCCTCTAAGCTCAGTTCAGGCTGTGTGTCGCCTACCTCGGACCTTCGTGCCTATCAGCCTCGTTCCTTACCTACTTCCATTAGGCTCCGAGTCGTTTCTGAGTCAGACATCCGCGCTTCTTCGGCTCACCAGCGGCGGTTCACATCGCCCGTCGCCATCCAGTGCCACCCCTTCCTCTTCCCTCCTCGTACGACACCGCCCACCCACCTTTTGTGCACCCACAACATTCTCCCAAGCACAATGTTCGCTGTGTTTAAAATCAAATCGTGGTGAGCAGTATGCAGTTCTGCTCTCCCTTGGGTTGAGATCTCTTTCTGATTTTCTTCCCATCGCAGTGCCCCTGCGGTCCTCCTCGCCAACTGCGTCGCGGCCATCTCCATCGTGATCGAGGCATCAGGGCCACCTACATCCGGCAGGCAGACGACTGTTGTGTGGACCGACGCCGATGACAAACTCCCAGCGTTCTCGATGGAGCTTCTACAGCCAAATCTTGTAAGTACCTACCTCCTCTCTCCTCTTCTCCTTGCCTGGATCTCTGGGCTTATTGTTATTCTCTTGTTATATTTCATTCGGCATTTGACACTGACATGATCGTGCACAGACTGACTCCATCGCGATCGCGTACAACTGCAATCCCGAGGACGATGAGGCTCAAGTATTACTTCCTGTCGTTCCTGCCGGGTGGGTCTAACCTTTTGTTCTCCTCCTTTTCTCAGCTTACAGCGATTCCTCGTCGGGTATTCAACCCCTCAGCGGCGGCTATGCGATCCAATTCGTCAACATCGCGAACAACAGCGACGTCTATGGCACGAGCTTCGAGTTCTCCATCGATGCGCCCGTGTCCACCAGCGGTACCGCTACCGGCGCTTCTGCGTACGTCGCGCCCCCAAATATTCACTGTTCATCTCATCATCGCACCCTCACATATTTGTCTTCACCCTCCTTTCTCCCATTTATACCTCACTCGCCCACATCCCACAGAACCGCCCCAGCGCCCTCCGGCTCCGGTTGCATGGCCCCCATGTCCGACATGGCCTCTATGTCCATCCCGTCTGACAACTCCGCCTCCGGCTCGAACGCAAAATCCGCGGCGTCCGCCACCGCATCCGGTGCTGCCACGGGCTCGCGTGTATTGGTATTCGGTGGCCCCGTACTCACAGTAAGCACGGTCCTCAGCCTTGTTGCTGCGGCCGCGGCGTGTGTACTCTGAGTCCGAGACCCGCGTCCCTGGCGGAGCTTGCGCTGCTCTGAGACAGCCTCGCGGTGCACGCCGGGTTCGAACTCACTTCGGACGCCGCCATCAGCTAGTAGTAGTACTCGTACATATTCCCTCCATATTTATACTCCGCTAGTGATGCGCGTCGTCCATATTGTAATTGGAGTTGATTACGCGAACGGTGAGATGGATAGACAGGTATGCTGCAAATCGAGGTTTGCAACGTGAACGCGAGTTGGGGGTTGAATATTGAATATCAAGATCGACTGCAGTCATTGCAGGTTGGATTTTAAGTATTGCCCATAATCGGGAAGGACGCCGTTGCGAAACCTGAGCCCAGTCTCTGGCATTGATATTCTTGTGGAGAAAGTCAAGCGTAGCTGCAGCTCCAAAATATACAAGATTCTTGTGACTGTACCTGCCCAAAATGATAAATGGGTTACGAATCCATGGCTGGAAGTATGGAACGAATCCGGGTAGAAACATGCCGATTTATTGAGAACCGGCTGTGAAATTAGAATCGTTGCG
The DNA here is from genome assembly GCA_029281795.1 of Mycena crocata. Taxonomy (NCBI): domain Eukaryota; kingdom Fungi; phylum Basidiomycota; class Agaricomycetes; order Agaricales; family Mycenaceae; genus Mycena; species Mycena crocata. The sequence continues at coordinate 18,625 of JARJCP010000247.1, read as the reverse complement.
CAGCTTCAAGCGGATTCTCCGTAAGAAAAATCATCATGAAGTGAAGACACAAACTGACCTCGTTGAACATTTTTTGTTTCGATGCGTTCAGCGAGCTGACGGGCGTATACCTCGAGGTCCTGATCCGCACGTTTCGAACAAGTAACACAGGCGTTGATCATTGCACGTTCGGCCGGCGCAAGATCCAGCGCCCGGGCTGCTACCACGTCTGCCGCAGAAACAAGATCCAACTGGCCCCCGAGGCGTAACATATGATTGCGAAACCATGGTGCAGCATCGGTAACTGGGACTATTCCCCATCCAGAGCGGACTTGAGGGCCACATGGTGCTGTATGCAACCCCAAGTCCCACCAAACAAATGGTTTGTCTCTGTCTCCCCCGTTCAGAGTGTTATGAGGGTCATACATCCCCGATGAGGCCAGCCGCCAAAATCCGGAGTCAACGGAAGTATCCTCGACCATCTTCCGCGCCTCCGTGCAACACGCGAGATGAAACGCATGCAGCTTCTGGCCGGTCGCCCAGGAAAGATGCTCCATTTCAGGGAAATCCGAGGAGGGAGGAGGAATTGGGAATTTCAAGGTGCGGAGCGCCGCTTTACGCGCGAGCCCTCCGAGATCGAGGATCTTGGCGATAGCGAAGAGTCGCTGAGGATGACTGTCAAGCAGCAAAGGATCATCCAGCATTTCTTCAATCAGACTCTGTGTACGGATGAACTGATATTTGTGCGCAGCTTGATGAAGAGCTACGACGCCGTCCAATTCCGCCTCTACTATCCGATATTGGTGTGCCGACTGCGCCGGATACGCGCAACGAAGGAGTCGGTACAGCACAGAGCTGCTTTCAGGCAGAGCAAGGATAGATTTTCCGTCGCGACGTGGGTCCTGGTCCCCGGTATTTTCGACATCCCCCGTGAACATGTCATAGAAGAAGTGCGAGACAAATTTGAGTACGTCTTTGTGTACATGAAAATCCACCCCGTCAACGGAGCGGAGGATGAAGTCCGATGGCAGTGGGTCTTGGTCTGTGTTAGAAGACCCGGAGAAAGGTTCTGGTGCATCCTGAATCGCAGAGTCGGCCGTAGGCATCGTAGACATGGTGGTCGGAAGAAAGAGCGGATCAAAGTCACCAACTATCCCACGGTCACGTTGTGAAATCACCAAATTTCCAAAATGGGATTGTGGAGGGATTGGTCGCGAATTCGTCAACGGGTTCATCAAGGATGGGAAAGTCGTGAACACGGCGTTCAAGTTGTTTCTTTTTGTCTCATTTTTTTTCCCAGCCTTCGAACAAAAAACATGACCGCGATCGCCGATGAGCTGCCCATTCGGCGCGTACTTCCGTAAGATCCCGATTCCTGGCCAATAAAACATTCTCATCCATCCTTATCCCAGACCGGAGCCCCAGTAAAGTATCGGGGCGAAGCCTTCCATGGAGCGTTTTTGTGTTGAATGCGCAGACGATGTGTGGCTGATATAGACGCATCAGGTCGGTAAATCTACTTCATGGACTGATTGACAATTGCTTTGGGCTGGCGAGACATGAGCGACGGAAAGAAGGGTGAAGAGTCTCGCAAGCGCCGGTCTCCCGCGTTGTGAACACGAGGCCAAGTCTCAAAATAGTATGGTCAGATTTCTTTTGTTTCACAAATAGTTTCATTCGAACCTTTCCCACGACGCCTGCTTCTCAAATGCCCTTGTCCTTGCCCTATTCTGCTTGACGCCGCCGCTTAAACTCCGATGCCCAGAACTTCCTCCGGCGTTTAGGTCGTCTTCTGAATGAGCTCTTCTGCAGCAACCATTTCAACGACTTTGTTCATGCTCGAAATCTGCGCCCCAAATTCTTCAACTGGATTTTGAACGGCCATTGACAGCGTCTAGTCATGGTTGAATGATTTTCCTGCAGCGTGTTTGCTGTTCTTCGAAGAGAATTGTATTGGCAATGGACTTTTTCTTGGTATCATCGTTACCAGAGCCACTTCAACGTTTAAGTCATTGCAGGATCCCCTGCGAATGCTAAGTTCAACATTGACGAGAGAATCTGCGCGCTGGAGGAATGGTACTCCCCCCAATGCCTGACGCAGGGGCAGAGTAATATGAAGATGAGAATATCTGTTTGAAGTAGAAATTCCTGTATTGTCAGTCGCTATTGGACTCAACAATGGGCTTAAATTTGCTCCGCTCAGAGGGCCTTTGGTAACCGGCTCAGTTGTAATACATCGTTGAAAACTCTAATTCCAGTGAGATATGATGACTCAAGGTATTCCTTGCCACATTTTTCAAAAGTAAATGAGGGCGGACCAAAAAAATGACAACTGTTCCGCCGGACCATTTGCTGCATGTTGCGTTTCGTCTTTTTATTCCCATTTGAACAGTGGAACGTTGTTTACGGCTTAGCTGTTGAAATGAATGTGAGGTCCAAACTCTAAGAACCCAAATTTATATCAGTCCCTCCGCTCAACCGCCAGCAAATTGCCACGATATTCTTAGAACTTGTGCCCCGTGTTCTCATCGTGAAGGATGGCGGACGCTTCTTCTACCCCTTGCCTTCGCCCCTCATGTCTGGCGTGTCGTCCGCAACTACCGACGCTCCTGCACCATTTTCAGGGGCTCACTCCCCCGACGATGATATGCGTGCTGCAGACTTCATTCTCCGATCCAGCGATTCTGTCGATTCCCATGTGCACAAGGACACGCTGCGACTCTTCTCCGACTTTTTTGACGGGATGTTCTCATTGCCAGCCGGCAACGGAGGTATCCTGGACCTGCAGAAGGACGGGAAAACCGTGTTGTTTGTCCCAGAGCCAGCCAAAGTGCTTTCCAGACTACTCAGTTTCGTATACCCACCACAATCGGCCCGACCGTATACTTGGGAGATCACAGTCGACGATTTGGAGGTTTTTTTGGCGGTCCAGAAGGCGGCAGAAAAATATCAGTTCCTTCGCGTCGAGAAGTTGTTGGCGGAAATGTTGGATTCCTTCCTCAAAGAGCGGTCGGATCGGCAGGATTCAGAACGACGACTATGGGCGCTTATGTTTGCCCTTATCTTGTTCTTGTAATCGGTGCCGGGATCGCTGGATGTCATGGGTGCTCGAGACGTGCTCATAGTGATCTGGCCGAATTTGCGACGGCACTTGGTCTGGCCACCGAAGAGGTATGAAGATCGGTGAGTTCCGAAATCCAAGCCCACCCGCAACGTGCTGATGAACTACTGGGGTCGATCTAAGCTGGCGATATGTTCTGAGTTCCCCCCTTTCCTACTATACGATTCGCATCATCGTCTTCCCAGCGAGTTCACCATGTATGTAGTAGTATGATAAGCTTTTCGATTTTGTTCTTTTTTTATATAATGGGCCACATTGGGTGAATTCAAAGCGTCCCAGGGTGTCCGACTGGGGTTGTCTGACTGGCCAAGAGACGGACATAGTGCATATTTAGGTACATGTCCCGACACTGCAAGAGACAGGCAAATTGGACACCAGAGATCCATGATAGCAAATGTCGTTCCACAGTCGGACGCCATGCCGATGCCGACTTGATACTGGTCGGTGCTAGAATTGTATTGCTGAGGGATCACTGTCCTCGTATGGATTGCGTTACATACATCAGTATCGAATCTTTTTACACCAATGTTGAGGTGCATTCACGGCGGGTTCAACTTGTGACTGTTATCTTTTTTTTTTTTACAGAAAAATACATTCTTGGCTTGAGTTCAGCGGGTTTAACGCAAATAAATACTGCGAGTATAACCAGCTGCACGTTTGTGAATCAAGGTGCACATTGACATATATGGCAAGAATATGCACACCACAACGAATGGCCATCTTCACCAGATTTCGTTGGCTGATGATAAGTGCTGAGAGTGTTTGTAAGGAAGATTTACCTACGGAGAGAATGAATTCGCACTGTTAATATTGAACACGTCTGGGCGGCAGATCTAGGCATTCGGGCATCTCGGGCATCCCGAATCCTCGCTGCCACTCATTGGATATTGAACTGTGGGCGTGGGCGAGATTTTCACTGTGCCCAGATGTAGACATGGTGTAGGTTTCCAAGTCGCCGACTCTGCTGCTGGCAGTTGATCATAGGCAGTCATTGGCGCGGCGGCGTGAGACAGTGATTATTGAGTTGCCGTTTCATCAGAGTGACCATTGTGAAGTCGCTGGCGCGTATCCTGTCAAGGCCCTTAACGGAGGTGCCAAAATCGAATAGCTTAGAACTAAAAGGCGTACTTGGAAGAATGCGGAGCTGAGTATAGGAGACGTCGGGAATATGGTCGCAAGTAATTGGTGGAGATGATATGTGCTGTGTGGACTATATTGTTTGATCCGCGAGCCAGCTTCCGTGCGGTCAAGTAAGGGAAGCAACGGACATACAGCCCCAATGGGCTTAGACTATGAGTACCGCCGTACTTGAAAGCCACTAATACGTGTGTCATATTTCGAAAGTTGGGGTTGAGATGCGCGAAAAGGTCACCTATCTGCGAAGCAAAATCACCCCGGGTGCACGTCAGGTAGTTATGAAGACACCTGAGTCTGGGACTTGGGTTGAGAGGCGCCTTTCAACAAGTATTAGCATGTTGGGAGCTCCGTGTATAAACGCCTTGCGCTCTTGGTGACAACTGAGTTTAAAAGACTGAAGCTCCCGGATCTATTTGAAGGCCACACACAGTGGCCGGATAGTTTGCCTTTTGTTCCGCTTGCGCATCAGCTTAAAATACCCAAGCTAGAATCGAGTCAAAAACCAGTTCAAGTTAGACCTTAGTTAACTCGGCGTCGATCATGATCGAGTGGCGTCTGCTCGGCGAGTTTGTGGCGACGTGCCTGGCTCTGTCAGTGTCAAACAAGCAGGCTCCTATGTGTCTCCGGGTCGGGTTGCAACCGTGCGCTGATCTAGACCACCATTAACGTTTCAAGTTCAGGGTGGTTGTGAAGGTGAGCGAAGGGAAGGGGATGTAATAGGTCGTCGAGTTTCATGACATTTTGTGAATTTGAATTTGGGGGAGGACATTAATGAACGGAGGCAGATTTAGATATCAGATGCCCAAAGCTGGTTGAACTCTGGAGGACGAAAAACGCCTTGAACGCACACTTCCACGCGTCGGTTGTGTAGAACATTAAATTCAGTCATTGGCGCTAGGGAATGACGAACGCCAAATATGAGCCAGGCATCAATCAGCGCCAGTTAATCGTTGATAGAGCGCAGAGAAGTTCGAGTACCCGTCTAAATTTCACAGATCTTTTCCCTTCAAACACCAAGGATGAGGGAGGCTTGAGTCAACATGAGTCATCGCAGGCGGCTTGCACGATGTTGCTGTATGTACCACCGATACTAGATTTCGACAACGACTTCTTCAAAGTCGGTAATCATGGGAATCACGGGAGATCGTAGACGGAAAGTATGGAGGACGGGAAGTATGGATTCATCGAGGACGGGAAGAAGGCTCGGATCGGCCTCGGCGGATGGGAGGTCGACAGTATGTATGGAAGATGTGGTCCGCGAACCGAGTTCTGATTGAAGCTCCGAGGAAGATTCGATGTGTAGAATGAGCGGTGAGGATCGCGAGCAGCAGGTGATCTGGGAGGTACAGCGGGGGAAGATACGTTCTTCAGCACAGCAATTTTATTAGGATTCCGAGTTTGAGCGGAATTGTTTCGCAAGACACCGCTCCAGAGGCTTGAACTTGTAGGAATGTTGAAGGGGAGTCGGCTGCAGAGGGATGTGGTTGGGATTGATAAACACAGGCGTGAATACATTAGCGGGGATTGCGAAGATAATACGGCTGGTCCAGACTCCAGATGAAATCCGAAATTGAAGCAAATCCGAAATTGATCGAGGCGAGTGGCAGGCCAAAAATGTATGACAGACAAAGTGAATGAAAATCGATACAGAATAAATGCTGATAGCCGAATACATCATGTCCAGCTCCAACGCATCCAAGGAAGACGAAACGAAACGGGTTTCAACTTTCAAGCCGTTCGAAATTTGAATGGAAGATAGGTAGAACTTGCATGACGTTGTAGGACGGATACATATTCGAGGCGAATTGATAAAAGTCAAGAAGCAGGATGGATTGAAGACGCCTTGGATCGGCATGGATAGATGCGGACTCAAAATTGAGTGCTGGGTCGAAATTCGAAATCTCAGGCTCCAAGTACTTACCTTAGACAACGGGCCTGGATTAATATTCCAGGAAAGACGAATTTATTTCGAGGGGAGATGGGAACCCCGGATCGGCGCAGCTGGAGCGTCGAAGGCTCGGATCGGCGCGGGGGATCGTTGCAGCCGAGGTAATCATCACGAGAATGACGAGGGAAATGAAAGAGGACGAAGATCGCCCGGAAGCCTAGGGAGGAAGGAGGAGATCGCCGCCGGTAAGATGAGGTTCGAGAGCCAAGTTCTGATTGCATACGCAGGAAGAGCGCGAGAAGAGTGCTTTCTCGACAGTGCGGCTTCAGAAGGACAAGTGGAACTCGAGAAGACGTCGAGGATATCGAGGAGAGAAACCAGTCTCAGAAATACACAGGCCCAGGTCCAGGAAGAGGTTTCGGACAGAGAAGGATCCAGCGCACGAAAGGATCCAGCGCACGAAAATTCACACCACAGGACCGCGAAGACCCGTCCAAAGATCGCGAAGAGCAGAGCATGCGCATAGTGGGCGTAGTGCGTCCAAGATCCAGCCCGAAGCTCCTCCATTCGTCCATTCGTTCGACGGGGATTCATTACAGGCAGGACGGCCCGAATGAATGTTGAATGATCATGCTGTGCGACTGCTGAATATTGAATGCCACTTCTCGACAACTTCTCGCCATCCCGCTACAGTCAGGAGTTTCGGGCAGAAAGAGAACTTGGAGCCTTGCGAAAATAAAGACATCTTGAAGCTTGAAGCGCGGAATTGTAATTCGTCGAACACAGAACAAGGAACGGGAACATTGCGGCTTCAGTTGATTCTGTCGTCCAACGTCCTTCATCCAGAAAAAGAGAGATGTGATTGATCGCCCATCACCAGGCCCACCTGTCCGCATTTTGATCTGATCGCTTACGTAACAACCTCTCTTCCCATCCGTCCCATCCCCATCTCCCGTCGCTCGTCGCTGCTCGCCCGTCGTAGGAGAGCGAGACGACTAACAGAAAACCAGAACGAGCGGGCCTCTGCCATATCTACCTACCTACTTCATTGGACGACTTTACACCAAGACGAAAGAGCGGGAGAAAGAGGAAAGAGGAGAAATTTGGAGACGGACTACTAGGACGGAGACGGAAGAGTACCGAGAAGACGAGCAGACGAAGAAGATTTGCGTTTCGTTTCTGGATCGAGGACGGCCAGATACACACACTCATTGCGGATCCGCTTTCCACCGACCGACATCCATCATAATTCACTCGCAGCCGCAAGATGCCGTCGCTCTTCTCGCGCGCGCGCACAGCGTCGACGCCGTCCAAGCACAAGCCCTCCGCAAACTCGGCGGCTTCCCCACCGCTACCACCCCTCAGCACGAACTCCTTCCTCACGACGAATCGGCGGACGACGAAGAGCCCCGTGGACGAGTTTGGGGTGAATAATGGCTTAGCGAGGACAAGGAGCGAGTCGTTGCCTGCTACTGGTACGTCGTTTCCTCGTTCATTCATCTCGTCGAGTTGGAGGATGGGGAAGGGGGGATTTTTGATATGCAAGGATGGGATGAATGCTGATTTATTTTTATTCTATTCTAGCAACGGCAGCGGGAGGTGGAGACGCAGGGTACGGCGCCGTCGGGTTCCTGCCGACAACGCTGCCGGTGGATATGGATGTGCCGTTTGCGGGAGCGCAGGGTGCGTTTATCCCCTCTTTCTCTTCTTTACTCTCCATTTCCCTTTCCGCTCACACATCGCACAGCCGCCGCCGCAGCCTCCGGCCAACCCCCACCCCCCGCCGCCCGCGCGCCCTACGGCCTCCTCTCTCCCGCTCGCGACGCAGTAATCGGCCTCCCAGACGCCGCGCGCCTCGTCGCGACCGTGTGCGCCGAGCTCGAGCGCAGCGGTGCCGCTACGCCCTTCGTATTCAGCGCCCTCGCCCTCGATGTCAGACGAGCGGGCGTCGTGCGGCTTGTGCGTGCGTTTTTGGAGACGTGCGATGATTCCTCCTCTACGCCCAATAATTCAAATGGAAACGGGCATGGAGGAGGGAAGAGGCGGGGAGGGAGGGAAGAAGCGGAGGCGAGGTGGGCGGAGGAGGCACGGTTCGCGGGTCCGCATGAGCTGGGGATGTGTTTGCGGTGGGGGCTGAGTCGGGTTGTGAGGGTCGAGGGCGGGAGGGAGGTTAGGGGGTTGTTGAGCTGGGCGTGGTATGAGAGGTGGAAGGGGGAGGAAGCTGGTGAGTTTGTCCTCTTTGCTCCCATTCAAGTTTTCGATCCCATTCGTTTTCTTTCCTCCTTTCCATTCTTTGGCTCGTTCTTTTCCTTTTCTCTTGCGTCTCGTGGCGGCGCCGATCTTATTTTTCTACTCCTCTTTTTTTGTGGGCGTCTGTGGGCGTTTATCGCGCCGTTCGCCCCGCGGTCTTCCCCACACTATACATCGCCCCTGGGCTGCACGGCGTCTTTGACGCAGGCGGACCCACCCGCATCGTAACGACGAGGGCGTCGTTAAGGGCGGGATCGTACGACTTGTCCCCCGGGTTCCGTCGGCTCGATGGTGCATCGCGTTGCCGTGGCGTAGACGATGCGCTCACTGCTTCTCTGTGTTGGATTTGATGCGCCCGCGGCTATTACGTCGGGGCTGATGCGCACGTGGCGTCGCGTAGAGGATGGGGCGCGCAAAACGTGGCGTAGACGACAGACGGGAGGGGTGGGGTGGGGCGCATGGCGGCGGCTTTACTCTGATGGCGCAGGCGGCTATTACGTCGGCGTTGATGGCGATGTGAGGTGGCGTAGGCAATGACGCGCGCAAAGCGTGTGCCTTGGTGTACAGGAGGGGCGCACTTCTTCTACTTTAATGCGCTCACGGAAATTACGTCGGCGCTGATGCGCACGTGGCTTGGCGTCGGCGACGGCGTGGCATGGCTTGGCGTAGGCGCGGTACGCCAGGGACGAGTGGGCGTTCGCCCCGCCGGGACTTGGCTTTGATCAGATTAGATTTGTCTAGTCATTCAAGTCGTCCTCTTTTTCGTCCTTGCTTCATTTCACGGCCTTTTATTTTCCCTGTTTTTACCTCTTCCCCATCCTCCCCCCCTACATCTGGACATCTGACTAACTCGCCTCCCCCATTCAGCGAACGCCTACCCGCCAACGGCCTTCTCGACGCTCCTCGCGTCCCTCCCGGCACAGCTGCCACCCATACTCGCACCGCTCTTTGCGCTCTGCACGCGCCTCGTCGCGCACAGCAATTCCTCGGGACACACGCCGCCCTCGCTCGCTTCCGTTCTTTCACCCTTGTTATTCGGGCTGTGTGCACCCGCCAGCTCAGCGAACTTCGTAAGTCCCTTTCTGCTCCATTCGTCTCGCTCCCTCTAATGCTAATACTGTTTGCGCACACCCACAGCTCTCCCCACCCCTCTCCCCCACCTCCCCACCCGCCAAATCCAAATCCAAAGACTCCTCCAAAGCAAGCGCCCTCGACGACCTGCTCTTCCCGACGATCGAGGACTTCTCCTCTTTCTCGGCCGCGTACGAGGAGTACCTGCGCGGCGCGCGGGCGGCGGAGCATCTTTTGCTCGCGAGTATTCGGGAGGGAATAAGGGAGGCGGAGGGGAGGGGGTTGGGGGCGCCGACGAGGCTGAGGGAGTGGGTGGGGATGTACCCGGCGAGTTTGGAGGGGGGAGGTGCGTTTTTTCGCGTCCTGATTTCGCTTTGCGTCTTTGCGAGAAGCGTGGCTTTCCTTTTCGGGACCGATTTTGCGGTGCCGTCAGCCGACTATGAGCACTTCGTCTCGTCGGGTGAAATATCGGCGTCGACAGCATCTGCGTCCTCTGCAGCGTGAGCAGAACCAGCCTGACTCAAACTTCTCCTCCTTTCGTCTTCTCTTTTTACCCTCAATAAACGCTCGAAAACTCATACTGACATTGTCTTTCCTTTTCCCGCAGGCAAACCGACCGCCCCGCGACGCGGAGCCAAAACGACGCGTGTTGTGCACGTACGACGCAATGTGCGGAGCTACAGCACGGATTTGGTGAGGGGTGGTAGCGCGTGGGCTGGGACGGGCGGGAGTGGTGAGTGTTTCTTTCTTGTGTCCAATATTTTTGCTCTCTGTTGTTGTCGTTTCGGCATGGACGCCAGATACGCTGTGTAATACGTAGGCTTGACGGCCTTTTCGATGTATTTTCTTCTACCTGTCGTTTCCCTGGCCTCGACATCTTCCTTCGTATATTTTACATACCATATTCCGCCTCGTCTTATCACTTCTTGTGCACGTTTACCTACGCAGTATGTTGCTGCTACTTTCCCTTTTCCGGTCCACCTTCCTGTTACTCTCAGCTTCTTTCATTTCATTTTCATTGTACCACTACACGTACTAATCAATCCCTTCAGGCCCCGCAAACGAATGGGCCGCCTCCAAAGCCTGGCGCGCAATCCTCGCCGGTGGCGCTGGCGCCCCGCGCTACTCCGAGTCTTTCCGCAAGCGCATGGACCTCGGCGTCGGCGTCCAGCCCTCCACCTCCTCCCTCGCGTCCTCCTCCACCTCCGCCTCCTCACACACTAACTCATCCTCCTCGGGCTACAACACCACCTCGTCCGCGTATAACTCGCTCTCGTCGACCAGCCCGTCGTCCTTCAATCTGACGAGCCCGTCGACGACGAGTTTGGGCGAGGACGCGGGCGCGTTTAGGAGCCTCACGGATATGAAGTGGGGCGAGTTTGAGAGTTTGGGCTTTGGGAGTGGGGGTGGGGGTGGGGGCGATGTGGGGCCTATTAGGGAAGGTGGGATCGAGGGACGCTTGAGGTTTGATCTGACGGAGAACGCAAGGGCGGTGGGTCTTTTTCGCATATTCTTGCACCTCGCATACTTACCTACATCCCGCAGGAACGCCTCGCGAAACGCGAAACGCTATCCTGGACGGACTTCTCCACCGCGGGCTTCACGCGTTCGGACGCGCCACTCTCCGCCACACTCCAGTTTTCACCGCCGCTCTCGCTCTCGCTCGGTGCGAACAGCGCCTCGTCGCCGCTCAACGCCGAGCTCACGCGCAAACTGCGAAAGGCGCACAAGGCTCTACCGGCGTTTGGGTGGGACACGAATCCGGTGTTGGGTGGGGAGGAGGTCGTGGAGGAGGCGTTTGTGGATGTCTTTTGCGATTTGCTTTGGGGTGGAGGGTGGATGGAGCGTGCGGCGGGCGTGGGTGGGCCGGCGGCGGAGTTGGCGAGGGAGTGCTCGTGGGCGTTGGTGAGTTTCTCGTCTACAAGTCGTGGAGGGAGGACGTGCTGATGCGAGCATCACAGGTCGAGTATAAATCGCGCTCAGGCGGGCAACAAGATAGCGGTGCCACCCTAGTCCTATACGAAGAGTTTGTCCCGCGCGAGTACCGTCTCGCACTCGCAGGCGCGGCGCCCCCAGGCACGCGACGTCGTCTCCCGTCGTTGTTCTCCCCCAGCACGGCGCCCAGCGGCGGCAAGACATGGAAGCAAGCTGCCATGCTCAATGGGCGCCCTTACGTCCTCGGCGCAACGCCCACTGTCACCGGCAGCACCCGCAACCTCGACTTTGACTCGATGCTCCGCGCGCAGGGCGGCACCAAGCTCATCTCGCTCGGCACCAAGCGCGTGCCAGGTCCAATGTCGCCCGAGCCGCCGATGACCCCGGTGCAGACGCAGCCGCTCGCGATCGAGCGCACGGACACGCAGGGCTCGAGCGCGGAGAGCCACGAGAAGGATAAAGACAAACCGGGCCGCCGACAGTCGGGTGCGCGTTTTCGGCTGCCAGGCGGGATGATCCCCGGTCCTAGTCCTGGCAGCGGGGCACGGGTGCGCGCGGGGATGGTCCCGGCGGAGTATGCGGCGGTCGAGTTTGAGACACGGCTCGCGGGGGAGAGCGACGATGATGATGATGTGGTGGGCGCGACGGCGGATGAGCTGGCGGCGAAGCAGAGGAGGAGGGAGAGCGCGAGCGATGCGTGGGTGGATATACTTGTGGGCAGCGTGCAGGCGAGGCGCATGGGCGGGCAGGACGCGGAGTTGGGGAGGGGGAGTGGGAGGAGGAGGGGTGGCATCGTTGCGCCGGATCCGGATCTCACGAGCATGGAGATGGCGCAGGCGCTCGCGGCGGAGACGATGGGACGTGGGATGAGCCCAGAGCGGGAGGATGATATCGAGCAGCGACGGCTGCAGCGCGCTCGTGAGCGAGAGCAGGAGCGCCTCAGGGATTCGGACGTCGTGGAGATCGAGCGCGTGCCCCGCAGCAGCGAACAGTCGGATCGCAGCGAGGAGGATGGTATCGAAGACGGCATGGGCAGCGACGGGTACGGACCCGCCACCGACGGCGAGGACGACAATCTCACCCCCGGTGCCGACGGCTCTGAGCTGCATCCTGTGCTGAATCAGCGCCAGGAAGCCCGTCAGCAACGCCGGCTCGGATACTTTGACCTCCATCCCGAACGCCGTCCACCCTCCATAGCGACGAACGACGACGACCCGCGCAGCCTGCTGAGCGGAACGGATAGCGACGACGAGCACGACGTGGCGATTCCTGTCCCGCGCAACCTCGACATCCGCCCGCTGCCAACGCCCACCGCACCCGTGCACATTTCACCCGTGTCGCCCGTTGATATCCCGCAGTTTGACGACGCGGAGGACAAGCGCCGTGCCGAGCGCGAAAACGCACGTTCCAAGGCGGACTCCGTTATCCTCACACCGAGTGGGAACGATAACGCGAACGGGAATGGGCACACCATCGCCGAGCCGAAGCCCGCCGCGGCGAGCAAGACGTCTGCGCTCATCGACATGTTCCGCGAGCGCGAGCAGCGCAGTGGGTCACCTGCCAAGTCTACTCCCGCAGTCGTCGCGCCGTCGCGGCTGCCCGTGCGCGTCGCCTCGCGCGAGGGCTCCTCTCCCACTGGCACCCCACCCGCACCCCTGCCCAAAACGCCCACCCCGGCCGCACCTGCACCCGCACCCGCGGTAGTGTCGCTGCCGAAGTCACCCGCACCCCCACCGAAGGCGTCGCCGCCGCTGCTCGACCCCGCGGCGATCGTACCGCCACCCGCGCTTGTGGACAGCGGACGCGCGAGCCCCGCGCGCTACGTGCACGGTGCGCCGCTGCATAACGTGCTCGAGGAGGAAGAGGAGGAGCCGTGAGCGCAGTCGAAATCGCGCCATCCATCCTCCCTTGTAATCTACGCACCACCTACGCACGCATCTCGAACTCGCGCCACCCCGTTCGCGCCAGCAACAGCCAAAATCGCGCCAGCAAGCAAGCTCTAAAACTCATACGATACGATACGCGCCTCGTTCTCATCCTTTCCTTATTACATATGCTTTCCATAGAGTCCCCCCATTTACTCACACACACATAGCATCGTATACCCGATGGATTCCGGATTCACGCCGTACCATATTACTGTCACTGTCACTCCTTACTTTCCGTCATTTCTCGTATATTTTTTCTTTCGACCAGTACGACTCTTTTTACTCGATCCTCTATCTCCTCGATTCATTACTTATCTCTCTGTCTCGTGGCTAAATACCCGCCTATGCTGTCCTTCCTTGTCTGTCCAAGTATGAATAAAAAGTCGATTTTCAGGGTTTCATTACGTGCCGGAGGAGATACGCTTGTTTTTTGGAATGGGACGGATGAGGAGAAGGTGCGGGATTCGTATTGCCTAATGCGGTTGCGGGAAGGTTTTGGCTTCGGACTACAACAAGGACAAGCACCGTCGTTTTTCTCTTTGCCTCTTACTTTCTTCGCAATCTTGCTTCTTCCTGCGGCCACTCCACTCGGTCAGAACGCTCTTTTGTTCTCCTGGAATCTTTGGGCAAGAAAGTCTGCACTCGCGTCGCATCCATCGTACCAACATCGTACACCGTGTCTGAATGCAGATTCATCATCATTCAGTTTGTTCTCGATCCTCCTGTGCCCTTAAGATCTCAATAACTTGAACAAGACGGTCGTATTGAATGACGAAGAAGCGGCCAGATCGTTGTGACCTTCTCTGCCTCACTGAATTCTCGTTTCCCATCCCGAGACCGGATTTAGGGGTCCCAAACGAAGCCATCTCCCTGCAGATCCCTGCGCCGATGTTTACTGCTGAATGGTCGATTCTGAGCCTCTCGTGCTGCCGCCGTGTCTCCCAAGAGTTAGAATCGAAAAACACCTCTCGAAGAAAATTCCATTAAATGTCCTTTTGATTCCATTACAGTAAAGTAATTTCCCCCTGAGGTACAATACTCACTCGCTGGTCTAATGATACAGCTATGGAGACAAGCCAAAAACAGAAGCACGTTAAACCTTCGCCGTCGAACCGATCCCACCGCTCATCGTCGTATATGTGCCCGCGAACGCGGACTCCGAGCGCGGCGCGCTACCCTTGGGCTTCAGAACAAGTCAGTCATTCTACCCGCACATACGAAGAAAGATACCACGCACCGATGAGTATCCCGGGAACGGATATGTTACACCTCCATACGTCGTCGGCGCCGTGTTGGGGCTGTTCGTTTTCGCCGACCCGGGCTTGGTAGGCAGGCCTTTAACGCCGAGGGGTGCTGAGCGCGGGTCGTACGTTGCGCTGTATGTGGTGTACGGCTGCCCGGATCCCTTTGTCGGGTGTACCGGTGCGGAGCCAAACGCCGCGGGACCCCGCATCTGCGACGCCTCGATAACGTAGGCGTTCGCGGCGATCGCAGACTTCGCAGCGGCGAGCCTGCGTCGGCGGTAGAAGAAGAACGCGACAATGCCGCCGAGGAGTGTGATGAGCAGGATGATGGTCACGACAAGCGCGGCGATGGTGCCCGTGCTAAGTTTGTTTTCGCAGGTGATGGCGCCGGTGCTGAGAATGGTACATTTAGGATTCAGAGACAAGACCCGGAGGGAGAACTCACTCGGATGTAACGCAGACCCGGTCGGCACGCACGGGCAAGACGGGCAGCGCGATGAGGAGAAGCGCAAGCTTGGTCACTGCACAAACTTCAGCCCAGGGCATTCACAAACCACTTTGGAGACGTACTAAATCTGCAATCGTAAGAGTTCATATTAACGGCGTTGTATTCGTTCCAGCAACAATCGAATGCGTGGATGCGTCAGACGAGCAGAGGAATAAGGACGAGATTGATTTTGTGAGGTGGGAAGCCGAGGGGGGACGGACCGCGCAGCGGTCGACGGAATGAAGGAAGGTGGGGTGGGGAATCCGCCAGGGAACTCGGGTTTCCCATCGCGCTGGCGCTGCTATTAAAGCGTTGCTGCGCGGACGCGGACGGAGGTATGATCGGCAGTCCACAGGGCAATGCGATGCCTATGCCGAAGAGATCGCGGCCATGACGACTTGGGGCTACGCCGCCTGCAAGGGTGTGCTGGCAGGTCGAGGCCATTGCCTCCGCTCGAAATAGCTGCGATGAGAATACGATCAATGCAAAAACGAAAGCCTAACTTAGTTACTTGGGTTAAGTTCCTGAGACATTCATAGTCCAGTGCACAGAAAACAGATACATAACGGAGAATCCAAGCCTGTTGATGAGTCAACAAAGAATTGTATAGCGCCATTCAATAACGGGAAAGTCCAACCACGGGAAGCAACGTGGGCTGCCAGCGGCCCAAATCCAAGACGATCAGCGTTGGGAGGAAACGATGTCTTGCCGGATTCGGCCGTTTGACTAAATCGCTGCACGGCGTCTATTTAGGCGCCGCTATACAGACGCGACAAGAAATTGGCGACAACTCACAAGAAGGGGCTTCAATAGTTACTGGGAAGTTCGGCTGGGGTATGGTCTCACACAACGCCGGAATAGTATTTCGGCCCATAATATCCACTATTCAATCTCTACTTCGTTTGGAGGTAATTCCTTTGCCATTTCAATCTTTTGGGAGACGACACTAAATAAGTAATAGCACAGTAGTTGCGTCAGCCACATGCAGCTTCCCGCGTAAGGACGAAATATCTGTTTGTTGCGATTCGTCGTTTGCATTCTGGTGTTACTTTCGGACATTTGAAAATTATCATCGCAGATCTTCCGAGACAGCCACATCGGACGGAGAACACGGGCAGTTTGAATTTCAAGAACTAGGCCTTCTTTTTGC
The DNA here is from genome assembly GCA_029281795.1 of Mycena crocata. Lineage (NCBI taxonomy): Eukaryota > Fungi > Basidiomycota > Agaricomycetes > Agaricales > Mycenaceae > Mycena > Mycena crocata. The sequence continues at coordinate 2,435 of JARJCP010000247.1, read as the reverse complement.
CTATTACATTTTTGAGGTTCAATTTCTCGGTGGCGGAGCGGGGCCATAGCATGGATGTAAAGCTAATGTATGTCGTTATATTCGTGGTCGAAGGCCGCCGGATCGAACTCGTCCTGAAGATTTGAACCCGCCTCCCCCTCGGTAGCCACAGGCAGCGCCTCGGTGATACGCCTGAGGCCGTCGTGGACGTCGGAGTCGCGCGTCCGCAACGGTATGATCCAATCGCGCCCCTGGCCACCCTCGCGCATCTGCATAACGTGAATCACCATCCGGCCTGCGCTCCGAGCTGCACGGGCAACAATATCCACCCACTCTGCGGCCTGCGCAGCCTGCGGTATGGTGCCGACGTCTCCGAGAGGGGGTGTACCTGCGCTATGGTGCTCCCATTGTACGCGCGGTAGTCGAATCAGATGAAGTATCCGAGATCGGGGTGAGTGCGAATGTGCTGCACGATATCACGGTGGATCTGTGCCTTCTGGCGTAAGTAGTCGCAACCCGCAAGCTGTCATGCTCACGATTTCATCGTCTTCAATTTTGCCAACACTGCCGATCGCTCTGTCGCAATTTACGTGAACCCTGTCCACCCATAACGGAGGACAGGATGATATACGGTCGCCGCTAGGAGGAGACCGGTTAAAACCACTTCAGTTGATCGTGTGTGTCGAGGAGGGAAGGCCCTCGCCCGCAAAGTACGATGGTTCACAATAAACCGTCGAGCAAGGCGAGTTCCAAGACTTTGTGCATGTATGGGTGTCGGAACAGCCGTCTTCAAGGGGCGAAACAAAGGTTGATGCCACTTTCTGGATCAGCCAAGGGGACGACGGTCCGGGTGAGCGCAGAAACCGCACGCACAAGAGACTCGGTGAGGCCATGAACAAGAAGTCTGTTGAGCAAAGCTGGGGAGTAGTCATTCGTTGCATGCTCTGCTACTCTTACCAACTGGAGCAGAGTGTAGACCCAAAACACTTTTGTCCGGTGGCGCATTGGGCTCCGTCGTGGCTAGCGAGATTCATGTTCCGTACCAGGGCAGAAGCCAGATCATCAAGATCGCCCCCAGCGCCGTCGGCCAGTTCCTCGAGGACCTGAGGGTCAGATATGTCCGCTTTCCGGAGAAAGTGTACCACGGCGTGGAGCGCATTAACCTGAATGTCCTGCTGGTCGAGCAGGAACACCCAAGCACGGGTCACTGTGCTATAGAAGCCTTGGCTGCGCTGTATTAGCGTCATGGGGTCCTCGTGGAGGTCCAAACCACCGGCACACTGAACGAGTTCGATGCACAAGCCGGTACAATTCTTGTCGTGAAGATGACACATTCAAAAATCGCGACCAAGCCCATACACGCACAAATCCCCAGCGGCGCTCGGGGGAACACGGATGTCAAAAAGTATGTCCAACGCCCGAATAGCGATGGAAATAGAAATGATGTCTGTGATGGGAAAAGGTCTTTGGTCTGTGGGGATTTTCGCTGTCCAAGAGAGGGTATACGACTGGAAGTAATACGACCGTTTCAGGTCTGAATCTTACTGTCATGGTATCGCGCAGTTGGTGGAGCGCATCGTAAACGGTAAGAGCCTTCTGCTGCCGTTCTCGCTAGCCGCTGTGATATCGTCAGAATTTCTTCGGACAGACAAACTGAGGGGAGAGGAGATGAGACTAACTTGCGTTGATGGAGGAAGTTCCTCCAGCCTGGAGAGCTCAAGGCTTCAGTCTACAATGATGTAGAAAAGCATGGAGTACACCCCGACACCTGTTTCGCAGAAGGATGGATGTCCTTGATACACAAGAAAAATGACAAAAGAAATATCTCCAACTACCGTCCAATCACCCTGCTGAACACGGATTACAAGATTTTCACCAAGGCACTGTCAATTAAATTAGCTGAAACAGTTCCCTCTATAATCCATAAAGACCAAGCGGGATTCATTCCGGGCCGCAGCATTTTCGACCAAATTAAACTAATCGAGACAATTATCAACTTTGCTGAACAGGAATCAGAAGGTGGTGCTGTAGTAGCACTGGACCAAGAAAAGGCTTACGATAAAATTATACACAAGTATTTGTGGCGAACCATGGAAGAGGCTAACTTCCCGAACCACTTCATCAACACGATCAAGTCCCTGTATGAACACGCTTACACATCAGTTTGCATCAACGGCGAGAAGAGTTCACGCTACCGTGTGACGAGAGGGGTGCGACAGGGAGACCCAATTTCATGTCTCCTGTTCAATCTTGCAATTGAACCCCTCGCCCAAATGATACGCTCCTCAGAACTAAAGGGTTTTAAATGCCCCGGGCGACCAGGACAAACAGAACGAATAATTGCCGCACTTTTTGCTGATGATACAAACTATCTGCCTTTCCGAAGAAGATAATTTTGAAGATCTGGAGAAGATTCTTGCATCTGGTGTAGAGCATCAGGAGCTAAGTTCAATGAA
>JARJCP010000246.1:0-67301 GCA_029281795.1 Mycena crocata | reverse complement strand
AGACGTCTATTAGCGTCGATGCGCGGGCTTCTTCGTCAAAGACAGGAAGTTCTCCAGTTAAAAATTGGCGTAGTTCTTTCCAGTTCCGTGAATTTGGCCAGAAAGGTAGGGCGGTCTATACGCCAAATGAGTGAATAATCCAAAATATCACTGAGCAATCCACCTGGACGAGAGAATAACTGCCGGGATTTTTGCCCTGTCCAAAGGATTTGCACGTATCGCTGAGTACGTCGATGACAAGGGACTCTTCGGTGACATCAAACCTATGCAACAGTGGGGTCCGGGAAGGCGGGAAGGTGTCTACACACAGACGGTCACGGTGGCGCGCGCAACAGTCATTGTCAATGTAAGTTAATGAGTCGGGTGTCCACGTGATAAGCTTGCGCATTCAATCTGATTCTCTACATAGCTCTAGATCTAGATATATGAGCGGAAGGTTCAGCAAATGTCAAAACAATTCTGATCGGGGTTCTAGGTAAATGATACATAAGTACGCTATATTCTACATTCTTTCTAAGTCGGAACATTAGGCAAACGGGATCTCGACACCGAGCACTAACACGACCGAACTCGCGTAACGACCTGTGTCGATCAATAATAAGTAAGTCTTGTGCCATAACTGTCCCCTTTACTTACATGCCTAGCAATACATCGGCGTAATGGTCCTCCTTTGGGGTCAGGTGAGCAAGGAATTGCTCGCCCACTCGTAGTTTCACCAGGACGATGTTGCCGGACCAAACTGTGTTGTATCTATGCAGTATGGACTGATTTTATAGGTGCGTTGTGTCGGGGGTGTCGAAGTAAATGCGCCAGCGGACAGGCAATGAATTTGGTCCATGGGATTCTACCGAGCCGCATCCTGTAGCAGCCATTCGGAACCAGTATGACCAGGTCGAGGTCTTGACAGCTGGAGCCAGCCCCACGACGCAGATCATCAAGTTCCCCGCGCATTCGTCGTCGCCGTAAAATCATGACCGTGCTTCTTTCCTTTCGTTACAATGAATTCCTGTATTCCGTGTTGTAAGTTTGATGATGAGACGTGGCACTAGATAACGCCGTGTCCACACGGCTCTCCAACGCGCTCCGCGCTGTACTCAAGCTCTTGCATTACCTGTGTTGCTGTGAGATTTAGGGTCAATGGATGCCAACATCCCGTACCTCTTCCGTATGCTCTGACATCCATGGCGGCGGGCGGGTTACTTTTTTTTCCGCCGTTGTGAAACACCACCGGCGCGACGAACTTGACCGTCCCCGCGCACGGGTGCTAATTGGGTTGATAATATGTTAAACGAGACTAGACACCGGCGAACCTCGACCTCGACCGTCACATCGCGCCACGGTCTGTGAATACGCAAACGTCTGCTAGATTTTGTTGATCGGGGCGAACGGTACCCTGGTGACGTGTAAGTCGGACATTCGCATAAGTGAGATGTTAACGCACCTCAGCCCTGTGAGCTGTTTGAGCCAGTGCGCGCGGTCATGCTACATCAGCGCTTTCTCGATTATGCACACGAGATCTGCGCGGTTTGCTCCGCGCGCTCTGTTCGTCGCAAAGCGCACATCCGTCATGAGGGCAGGGCCCCCCGGCACCACCCTGCCAGTATCCCGAACTACTTGTTGTTCCCCTGACTGATGATAAGGAAGCCGTCGCGGTACGGAAAGACCTGGTACGGCACGACAGATGGGTGTGCGGTGCCGTGCCGCTTGACCTCGGTGCCAGCTTTAAGGTAGTTGCATGCGATGTTTTCCAGGCCGGCAATCTAAACGTGCGGCGTGAGGGGTGTGCGTGAGGGAAGCGGGATGGGAACAAGGGCACCTGCGTCTCGAAAAGGTTGCAGTCGATCCAAACGCCCTCGCCCTTCTGTTGGCGTGAGGGCAGCGCGGCCATGATAGCACTATGCGCATACAGGCCCGTGTGGATGTTGGTGGCGGCAAGACCAACCTTAGACGGCGGGCGGTTTGGCTCGCGCGTAATGTGTATCAAGCCCACCTCGACCTCGATGATCACATCGTATCCCGCTGCTGCGCGGTACGGGCACCTTTGGCCATATGCTGTTGTGAGGTGAGAGGTGCAACGTTAAGAGAACAGACACTCACCGGTGATGGACACGTATATGAACCGGAGTTAAATCTTGCCACAATCCTCCCAACCCAACCCCGTGGCTTTCTCGGTAGAAAGTTCTTTACGACAACATCTGCGCGCGCAACAACCTTGCGCACAATGTTTAAGTCTACCTCCGCCCATGAGATGGCCGCTGATCGGGTGGTCTTGGGCAGCTGTGTGCCGGCGTTGTTGGGGGACTGGGAGCGAGGTAGTAGGCAGCATGTAAGGCCGCAGTGCAAGCTAATACTCTTACTTTTGTGTACATTATATAGCATATATACATTTCGTACAACATAAAACCCTGCTACAGTCTGCGTGATAGATGAAAATGGTACGTAGTAAAGGTAAAGTCGGAGCAACCGTGAATCGAGATGTTGATACCGCTGCGGATGAGATCTTCGAAGACAGACATGCTGTTCACGACAACAACTAGGTCTGTGTCGTGCGGCCGATCCCGTGGAGATTTCCACACGCGCATGGTAAGTATGTGTTCGAAAAGATTGTTGTCGTTCGTCGGGTTCCATGCATCGGCACAATGAACGTCGAAGGAGCGGAAGGGACCTCGGACCCCGAGAAGGAGCCCTGATGCGTGGAACTCGGTTTCCAGTTCGTTGTGAATGATTGCGCCTGCTCGTAAGAGGGCATATTCTCGCTGGTCCGTATTAGGTACCAGAAACGCTACCTCGAGATGGCGAAATGTTTGAACACTTTTCCAGAAGTAATCTCTTTGCAGGCGACGTCTTAGTTGATTGTAGAAATCGGATCGATGTTGACCTATGTGCCCACTGGATATTTTCATAACTTCAATATCGTCAACGAGCTCCAATATCGTCACGAGTTGATCTGTTGTTACGTCGTTCGACGTGGTGCAGTCGAATGTATGCAGGAATGTGTGAATGAATCCGGTGGGGGGATGAAAAAGGTGGAATGGGATGCGGTTGAGTACAACGAGATGGCGTACGTTTGGAGTGCAGATTGATATAGGCGCAGAACTCCATGTGATGGTTTCGACAGAAGGTAGTTGCAAAGGCGAGGACGATGGGCCATGTACAATGAGCGGTGTGCCGTTGTGGGTGAGAACATGTGGGGTAAAGTTGAGCGTCCTGACGTTTGGAGATTGCTGTAGTAATGCGAGTATGTTGGTCAGGGTATCGTTGACAGCGATGCTGCGTAACGCTGGAAATGAGGGGGAGTCGTCGGGAAGCAGTCTCGCGCTAGGAAGGAGGACGTCCATATCTGTGTCGAGATGTGTCAGATATTGTGCGGTTCTGAGATCTATGGGTGCCGAGGAAGCGGGACATATGTGCATGTGGGAGCAGTTGATGCGGACGGTGTTCACAGCTCGGTCAAATGTTAATGTCGCGACTTTAGCTTCGTTGATGACGCGACGAATGCATGTCCCCTGTCCGTCCATGTCCAAGTAATTGCACTGACGCAATTTCTTGAATAAATGTCGTGCCAATACAGACGCCGTCTCCATTTGTGGTGATTGGACTGGAAAACGGAATCTGATTCGCAGCGGACAGGATCCCGCCGCCTTTATGGCTCTTTCAAGCGCGTGTAAAGCTCCGATAGAACCTAGGTGTCGGTCTTCAACGGCGAAAGCAACCGATATTATGCTTCGTATTCGGGTTATACCGCCCGCGATAATTCTCCAAAGATGGCACGTATGTCGTAGTACTGTCGCTGTTTCCACAGCGGTGCGGACATCGTCTTCTACTTCCACGCAGAATACGAATATAAGTGTAGTTAGTTCGTATGGTACTGTGCTAACGATTGTTAGGTCAGGTCAAATGGAACTGTTCATAGTGCATACGCTGGAATATGACGCTAGTCTGGTGAGGGCGACGGGTACTTATGTCAATTAGAATTGGGCATTGTAGGGAGGATCCGGGCCCAGTAGTTTTGCTGGAAGCGCGGACTGCTACTCGACAGTTGACCGGGGTTAAGCGGATATACGAGGAGTGGATTACTGACGATTTGTTCGACTAGCGGTGTCAGGGTCTGACTCTGAGTCAGAATCTACCAAGTTGATAATCTCTATCTTAGTTTTGTCGGTCGGTGGCATCTCCCGTGTCGGTGAGTGGTCACTGTTCAAGCGTCTTTTGGAGTACAGTGATATCGTTGCAAGCACGTGACCATCGCCAAAGTTTTCTCTTCTTGCCGGGTCAACGGTCCGCCAACAGAGCTGCGATCCTGGCATCTGCGTAACGTTGACATCGTCTCATTTCTCGGTGAGGACTCACCCAAAACGTACCTACGCATCGTCTGAATCTTTCCATCAGCTTTATCGACGCCAATCATCACCCTGCGCTTACGATCTACAGTGACGTTCACTTCGCCAGTATGTACTTTAGCGAGGCTGAACAAATGCTCCGACTAGTGACTGTTTCTCTGTAAAATGATTGGTCTTTTATGTGTGTGTGGGGTTCAGATTTCTCCAGATCACGCTAATTGTTTCCCGGCCAGTCGGATTCGGGCTGGTCATTCGTTAACACCCTGACTTCGACGGCTTTCCAATGCTTGGTTTAGCGACTGTGGCTCATTAGCAGACATTATGTGCATGGTGCGAAATCGGTCGCATTTCAAAACCTGCGCAGCAGAGATCCTCTGAAATCGCGGAGTAAAAATCTGTCTAGTGCTGTAAACGAATAAACGACCAGATGTTCTCTATTCGCAATCCTTTGAACCTACAACGCCCTCAGATCCAGACATCCTCTATAATGTGAGTCAAAACCTTGATGCGAATTTACATGGCAAAAGTAACATACCCTAGGTCGGGCGATGAGGTGCATCGCACAAAGAGTATAACTCCATTTTCCAAATCTCGTCTTGAGACATTTAAGCGGCAACATAGACAAGGGGACGAAAGCCACTAACATGCACGGAACTTGCAGGTTCTAGATATCCGGCCGTCCGAAGCTGTCTCAGAAGCACACTTCGTCGACACATCCAGCGTCCAGGACACGGGGGATACACTCGACCGTTTAGGTTGACTCTCCTCGGAATCTGGCGACCACGGTAAAACGACGGGGAACCGAACGGTGGAGCATCCAGAATCGAAGCTATCACGCCAAGTCGCTGGACAGCGGTTGCTTTTTGCACACTCGTGTTTTGGGGTGAACTCGGTATCTAAACTAAAGCCATCCTGCATCAATTTGTCAATAACATCCCAAGCACGCTGCCTAGATTCTGTTCCGCGTATAGGTAGCCTGGCTGGAGTCGTCATAGCCCGCCCGCTGAATGTGGAAGCAGGGTACGGAATCCAGAATCGATCCAAAGACCAGATGTTAAGATCAGCCGTCGTTGGTAACTGAAGGACCGCATCCATAGGACTCTCCGACCATGCCTCCAACACGTTGATGTTAAAAGCTCCGTCGTCGGCCAATGTATATCCGTCCCATATACCCTCGTTGTCGTGAATATCCCCATCATAGGCACCGATGGTCCGGCCTGTCGCATGGGCAAGGAAAGTCGCGACCGAGGACCCCTCTTGAGAGCGGCAGTAAAAGTCCAGCGACAAGGACGCCGGTGACCGCCCACCTTCTCGCAGTGTTTGTCTGGGCCAATACAACATGCGATTGAGAACGGATCCGGCGATCATGGCCTTCGTGCAAAACTGCAAGAATTGGACGTCCAGAACAGACAGGCCGTACGAGCGCAGGCTGTGTGCGGCAAGCAATAGCAGCAACCTGTTCACTACTGCTTGGTGGAAGCGACAAGTCTGGCCGAACCTCTGCCTATCAGGTATAGACAATCGTACGACGATAAGCGCCAAAACGGTGACACGCAGAGGTTGAAAAGACCCAGTTCGTGGCTTTCCGCTCTCTATAGGTGCTGGTTAACATTGTATCAACCGAAAGTCTACCCTCACCATCCCATTCATCTCGACGTTGCCGAAAACGGAGGTACGCGGCCGTTGTGCGATATCCAGCTTCGGATGCTACGCTCTCTTCAAATAACAGAGCCGGCGAGAGCCCGGCTAGACGAAGATCCAGTGCACAGCCAACACGGCCTGTACAGAGGCACAAAGTTGAGAAGCAGCCAAGTGCGTCCTTGTCCTCGGAGCAGCGACAGCGGTTGTTCATGGTGAACTTTGAGGATACGTGAAGTTGGGACAACTGAAATCGAGATATACTTGAGGTACGTCCGGCGTTTCCCGTTCTGATATGAAGTCCCATGACACGCGATCGATATTGTTCATGTATCTCCTTGGGGCATTCTGCCTGTTTTCGAATTTCTGTGTGTTGCGTCTTCAAGTAAGTACGCGGCGCGGTCGATTTTGTAGACCGTCGGATCATTGGTAACGATTATCGAGCAGGCATCTCTCTTGGCGTTCACCATTGCTCGCCGTCAACTCGGTGTGGGTCGTGCCCTCCTTTCGGAACCTGTTGAGGTCAGCGGTTTTCAGTTCTTCGACGATATGGCCCCTTTCTTACAGGTTTCATCTGTCAGTGCGCAGAACAGCACTCCCGGCATGGAAAGAAGCCTTGAAGTCGACTCACGTCGATATTCGCCCATATCATCTGCGCCATTTTCCCAAGGCTTTCTGTTGCTGCCGTCTACGACGCCTCGACCCCGTTCCGACCTTTTTTTTGGGCGAGAGTACATATCTGTGTTGTGTTCCTGGTTCATAACGAAAACGTTTGGGTGTCGCTTTGACTCGCGTTTGGAGGGCGACCGTCCTGCACCTCGTCTCCCCTACTTCGTTGCCTACGTCCTCCATCACTCGGACCTGGAAGACATTGTACTTTATGCTGCCCTTGTGTTACTGGAACGGTTGAAGGTTCAATTTCCGGATTTTCGGTCCACTGGTCGTAGGTTGTTCCTGTCTGCTTATATGGTTGCCTCCAAGATTCTCTGTGATGCGTCGTTGTCGACGGCGTCGTGGAGGATTCTTACTCGGAGGTTGTTTGCTAATCGGGAAATCAATCAAATGGAGGGGGAGTTGTGTGGCTACCTTCAATGGAACCTCAATGTCGACTACAACGCCATCTTGGCGTTGGAATCTTCCTTGAAACACGATTTTTGGTCCTACATAGTTCACCTGCAAGGATTGGCGTCGTATCTAGTGCAACCACGTTGTCGTTGTAAGGAACAGGGACTTTTTGATTACATATAACGACTAGACATTGTCTTAGCTTGAATAAAATTGTGTTGCGCCTAGTACGCTACGGAGAGTTCAAGCCTCTCAAAATAACCAATTTTTACATCGGGCCGATGAGCTCTTACATGTGGTGAAACGATAAACGTCTGCACGTGTATATCATTTTGAATCACTTTGATACTGTGATTTAAGTTTCGCTTCGGGTTCCAAAGCTCCTTGTGGGCCAGCGTGAAATTTAGGTGATTTAAAAAAAGGAAACCTCGCGCGCGCCCCTTTTTCAAAATTACCAAATTGAGAAGAAAGTGAAGTACTAATTGCAAATGTTTGGCATTGATCACGTGTGCTCGTGTTTGGAATCCAATTTTAATTTACTTCGCACGACGCCGGCGCACGACGCGCATGTTAGTGCCCGACCATTCTTCTTGCTCTCCAACGGTGTCAACGACGAATCTGTACAATAAATTCATTGGAAAGATCTTGCATCAACACTAGATACGCGCACCTATCTTTCATCGTTCCGGCACGGCGCAAAGAGAGAAATCCATCCATAACCGCCAACAGTTCAGGCACCTGAACCCGTATCCGTTTCCCGCTGGGCAAAGCACATCGAAGCTGGACATGTCCGCACGAAGCGATGCCGATAAATTCAACAACGATGGCTTCCCCTTCCCATCCGTTAGGTGCGACAAGAACACTATTGGCGGCGACTCCAGTGCCAAGCATCGACCACACTTCACTGATGCGAAAACACCCTTCGGTCAATATGAATACTTGACAGTAGCAACCGTTTCCGACTGCGTGTATGGATTCCACCGACCAAGGCCGAAATGGTGGGGGAGGGATGGTGTCATTCTTGTATAGAAGTCGACAAGATTGCTCCGACTGTATGTCCGATCTTGGAGAAATGATTTCCTGGATAAACCGCCGGGCGCCGAGGCGGCGAGAAACCTGGTGTCGAACGGTGCAATAGAAAACAACACTCTCTGAGGCGAACTGCACCACAACGACTTTTCCGAACCGTCCTTGCTTCAGATCGACCTCCCCATTGGATTTTCTAAGGAGTGGCCCTTCGCTTTGGGAGGGGGGGAGTGGCGAATACTGCTCGGTATTGTTCCGCGCGGTAAATAGTCCGATGCGAAGCCTAGTTCGAAAAAGCAACGATGAGATGGCATCCAAAGGCCTGTCTGTGCCGACGCTCTTGTTGTACCGCAATGAATCCATTGGATAGTGGTTTAGCGTTTGTGGTGGTCAAGTGGAAACAGATCCGTGTACTAATCCGACCAGGTGGTGGCAAAACAAGTTCGATCGGATACTGGGGTGCTGAAGGAACCACGATTCTGACTTGTGAGTCAGCCTCACGGATACGCGTCGTCCGGCAAGAGAGTAGATGGTTGAAAGTTGTCTCCACTTCCTTTCTCACACTCCCTGTTCTGAAACGACTTGAACATTTCAGACCCTGGTTCAGAAAGGAATGTTTCCCACCGATTGGACGCCATCAATCTTTTGAACGTAATGTTATATGGCCCGACCGCTGACGAAATCACCGGAGTACTCAGAAGTTTGAGGGCCAAGGGAACCTGTCAAAAGGTGGGCTTGCACATTGCGAACATCCGTACCATATCTCTTTCTATGGCCGCTGAAGCAGGTAGACGGGGACGAGGCTACCGATGCGGACCTTATGGGGAGACCGTGACAACGGTAGCGGATTTGGGGAGAAACTTTACTGAAGAGGTAACGTAGTATGCATCTCATACTCGCTGCGGATTTCAATAACTGCAAACATCAGGAGACGGAGGAATTCCATCGTCAAAGGCGAATCACCCAGCGCGTGTACTGCAAAAATGTGAAAGGTTGTTCCAAGCCGGTATGGCCACTACAGGTGTACGTCCATCTTTATGTCGGATTCCTTCGAACCCAATTATTTCGAAATATTAGTGAAGCTGCTCTCATGGAAGGTCCTTTCGCTTTCTTTCGCTTCCCCTTCGCTGCTTACTTTTCATAGGCCTGTATCAATATTCTTTGTCGCAAGTAGGGAGTGCAGGAGTACAATGCGGCAAAAAATACCAACGACGCAACAGATATATCGCCGACTTCATTAGAGACACCACAAATGAGGAGCGTTCATGCAAGCAAGTGGGCAGTCGCATCCAGCAGCTTCAGATCAGCGCCAAGGACGATCGCAGTAAGTTGGTGGATCTATTTCGCACGTACTGAGTAACTTATATTATAGTTGTTCGACTTTTGAAATCATACCACATTCCGGAGGACGAGGTCAAGCCCTTAACCATGACTCTCCCTTTGATAAAAGCGAGATACAACGGCGATGGTTTAAGTACCGGCCCAATTCAAGTACCGGTCATCATTGCATCGCGAAGCGCACAATTCCCTTCCTTGCCCCCAGAGATCTTATTGGAACCCTCTGTGTCGAGCATTCGCCTTCGTGTCATCGAAGACTTCCGACCAAGTACATCGATTATCAGCCAAATGGACCCCACTATCGCGATTCTGACTCCCATCGCTTTGATGTTGCGCAGCACTCTAGAGGTTTCGAAGAATAAAAAACCTCTCTGGGTGTCGGCCACTATTCTTGTTCCCGACGGTATGCAGAATGGGCACTGTCGCTACTTGACTACTATCGCAGCGGATTTGTGGCCACTGCTATCTCAGCTACTGATGTCTGAACCTGGTCATCTTGACGGCGAAGGTAATTATAAGTATCTTTTTTGTGCTGACCCAGAGTTAATCTGCGTTGACAGAATGTGGACAGTGGACGATTCTGCAGAGAGTCTTTCGTGCAAACGCAAGAGGCACCGATAGGGATACTCCGTTGGCGGTAGTCTCTTACGCGTTCGAATCACGGTCGGAAATCGAAGCAGAACGACGCCTTTGTATTCAAACTACGTCAACGAAGGGCAACGTTGTGGACCTGGAGGTGATCATTTTTATTCATTTATCCTTCGTGTCGTTGTTCACCTTTTCCAGACCAACCTTAAATGCAGGCCCGTTGTTCCGGCTTACGCTGAACAGACACTGAAAGGAGATGTAGTCGACTCGAGGAATCCCACATGTACACAGGTCCGGAAAGTCGCTCGAACTTTTCTGTTATGTACTTTCACTCTTTACGCGATTTCTTATGACATTCAGGTACATGCGAACTCGTCGTTCGCGCCGTGCAAAGACGAAAACAACGCTCCATCTTCTCTCGTCGGTTGGGATAAGATGTCCGCTGGTCACACTGCAACAGCACAGGTATGCTTAGCATCTTTTCTATCTTGCGGCGGCGTGTAGCTCAAGGATATGAATCAGATTGCGGCCGTTGATTCTTCATGTGATACCTCCTCGAGTTTCGAAGATCTTACTCTTGTCGACAATCCATCCCTCGAACGGTCCGTCGAAATGGTACGAGAATAACCGTCACGACCATTCTGAAACATATAATTTATGTTGAGGTTCAGTCCAGGGCGCTACGCCTCCCGTATTTACCCGCGGTCATCGCCGGCATACTCAATGACTGGTGAAATTATGGGATATTACACAGTCCACAAGTATTAGCGCCTGTTGCGAGTAAATTATAATTACATGTTTCCGTTGTCTCTACTCGCTGTTGACAGTACAAATTTTGTTCCCGAATACCACGAGAGTTATCGGTGATGCACTGCTCCACTGTTTGTACGCTCTTCGGGAAGCGTGAATGTGGTAACCGTTAAATTTACATGCATTTCGTACAATAAAATTCTACCGGGGCCATGGTACCAGTTCACCCCTGATTTCCTTTGGTAGGTCGACCAAGGCTTCGCCTCGTGTCCATATATCATCCCCTCCTTGCGCTCCTGTCTTCCAGTCAACCAATGGATGCGGCAACGCTAAAATTACAACGTAGGGGACGAGTTCCATCATCTTCGCGAGGAGAGCTGCTTCGACGGGTACGTAGGAGTATATGTGTGGGTTCGGTTGGGTCAGCACAACCACCTTCAGTTTGAGCTGGTCGCTGCTCCTGAACCGAAGGCAGGTCCAGAAGATTGACACACCGTGGCCGGCATTGGGCCGGGGTGGATCGAATGCCAGATGTGTCAGGCGTGGCATAGCTTCGAGGTCCGATAAGGTCCGTAGCTCGAATACTGTATCCTCGACTGGGGAGAGGAGGTGGAGGTGTGTTATCTGCATAAACAGCGGATGGTCGAAGTCGATTGGTTGAGGTGTAAAAGAGTTGGTCGAGCTGAACGGTGAGGCGCCGAAGGTGCATGGCGGCGAGTAGTGTGGGCAGTGAGGGCGCGGTGAGGACTGAATATGAATATTGGTTACAAAGCATGAGATTGTTCACGCCGGAGCATGTTTCGAGAAGTAGTTGTATGTCGTCTGAGGTTTGGAATTGCGTTGAGGACAGCCGGAGGCTGTGTATCTTCTTCACGTTGGTGATAACGGACGCCGATTTGGCTCGAATGGCATCCAGAAAGGAAAGTGTGTCCTTGGGATCGTCGAACTCCACGATGCGATATAGGAGCGGCTCGATCCTGTTTGCTGTTGCTTGTTCAACGTTCCAACGCATGATGAGGGGAGGAGACGTACCATGTTCTGACGCGTCGGGCAACGAGTATGATTCTAGGGATGTCCCCGAGATGCGTCTGCGCAGCCGTCTCCAGAATGTCGCGCTCCAGCTCCAAGGGAAATACGTGTCCGAGTCCCATGTTCGGTAGCCGGAGGGTAGACACGGGGTACCGTTCTTATTGGAAAATAAAGCTGGAAATCGGGGTCTTCGTTTCGTTGGCGTCTTTAATAGCATACAGGTCTACAGTATTTGTTCGTGAGCCTGAGTAGGGTGCATCGCGTTGATAGCGATTCGTCCTCCGACTCAGATAGCATAAACGATATGATAATGCTGTATGCCCCAGGGGGATACATGAGCTTTCGGGTCTTGTGATCGCGGGCCGTTTCGCTTTTGTACAAATTCTCTCAGCAGGTGAGATCACCCCACTAATCGAGAATTCTGAGTTTCTTCAACTTGAGCAAGCGGGTGCTGTACCTAGAGCTGTGGTTTAGGGAGAAGGTCGTTGCCATTGAATTCAACTGCTCGCCAGCTTCTCATGCAGCTGATGGTGTGTGACGTTCTATTGGGACGCATTGGCGTCCTCATAAATCGTTGAGAGGTTGAAAGGGCACAGGGAGATAAACCGTTTCGGAGAAGGAAATGGCCAGAGGAAAGGACTTGTTCCGGCAGATGACAACGTATGCATTAGTAATGGTCCTAGTGCATTCTGGATGCTGGATTCTAGCCCTTTGCCCAAACACAGCAAGGTTCGGGCTGACACTATAGAGGCTGAAATGAAATAATACGGCATCCAACCGACCTGTAGAGATCGTCTGCCCACACCGGAAATACGTCTAATCCTGAATAGCGTAAGAAACTGTAAGTTATTAGGAATCAAAACCGGGAATGCGCACGCTCACAATCGAAAATAGGACACTTTCTGTCCACAATACCAAAGGTGGACTCCAATCTGACAGGAACACTCGCGACCAGCGCGAAGCTCAACTACACAAAATGACCGTTGCAAAAACGTATTATCACCGCCGTAGCAGGCTGTCAGACGGTACCCGCCCGTAGCCCGATACCATTCGATAACCTTAGGATGAGCACGAACCTGAAACGTGAAATGAGCATACATAGACAAAGTCTAACATTTTCTTCACCTTCTTCGTTTGGAAATTGAGAACTCGAAGGCCATCCGCACACACTGCTCGCGATAGCGCAACATATACCTGACCTGATGGGAATGAAGTACAGTACAGCAACGCAGAAAGACTCACCACTCTCGAAGACTCTGTTCAGATTAACTGTCAACCGGTCTAGAGTCTTGCCCTGAGCTTTGTGAATGCTCATAGCCCAAGCAAGAATCAAAGGGATCTACAGCACAGACTCAGCATCCCGTCAAGCGAAGCAGCCCATACTTACCTGTAAACGGTGCGCTTGAACTCGACCCGAGGATAACTGGACGGTGAAAAGATACGGTTGTATAACCACGTCCCTCTGGACGCCATCGGCCAAAGTGAAGGACACCAGAGGAAAGACGGAATCCGAGGAAACACGGCGCGACGTCACAACATCCGGCCTCTCACGAAGCACAAAATCTGTCACAGTCCCTACACAGCCGTTGACGAGATATCGATCGATATTCCGAACCAACATGACCTAATGACTTCCGTCAACTTGAAATCGCACAGCTCAGCAAAGCATTGCTTACTTGGGCACCGGCCTTCAACGACAATCGCTTCGGTACGTGGAGATGCGACAGTACGACATCGCGGCGATGCACATCGGACATTATCCCACCGTCAACGGAAACAAATTTGAACAAATGCGTATCCAATCTACGCAGTCGTTTCATATTACAGTTTTCCACATCTTCTCGACGCGGAAACCTAAACACTAAAGTCACCAACATTCACAATTCGAACCGACTACTCACAGTTCAGTAGGCTCCGGCCCCTGAGCAAAGACAACCGGTCGAGTCAAGCCCCTGAAATACCGGAGTGTATTGTCTGAAACCCTACCAAAACGAATGTTATCGAGCATGGAAGCAAGATCTGGACAGTCAGAACAAATGGGCTGCCCAAAGTTACTGGAAACCCACCTTCATCTCGCTGCCTGAAGACATTCTTCAAGAATACCGTATTGGTGAAAACCCTCTTCCAGACCTTGCCTTCGAAGGCGAATCCTGAAGCCATAGTCACGGGAGGCAACTGAAAAAAATCCCCAGTAGCCACAACCTATGGTCGTTTAGTCTATGGGCTAGCCAGAACGATTTTGGCTCACTTGAACACCGCCGAATGGTTCACTTGAGCCCCTCAAACTAACCGCAATCCTCCCCAACTTGTCGAACAAAGTGGCGTCAACCATAGAAACTTGCAACCAACGTTAGCAAATATCCGGGCAAAACAAGCGACATACCTTCATCAATAATAAGCACCCGTAAGTCAAGCCACCGACCGACTGCCTTTGCATTAGCTCGTACACGTCGTATTAATGCATCCAAAGGGCCCAAACCAAGTCCGATACCCGCAAACGAGTGGAGGGTAACACCACCGATGCTACAAGCTGCAGCTCCTAACAGATTGTTCAACGTGGGGAAAAGAAAAAAACAGCCAACGAACCTGTCGAGGCCGTAACCACTACAGCTCCGGCAGACGCCAGATAAAGCTCTTGCAATCGACGTATAAGTTTACGCAGAATCAGAGACTTCCCAGTACCTAACAAATTAGTTAATTGAGCAATCGGATTAGCCAACACAGTATTCCCAACCTGCACTTCCTGTGAAGAAGACACTACGACCAGTCAAGGCCAAAGACAACACCGCCCGCTGTTCTCGACTCAAAACAACGTCAGTTTCTGAGATACATTAACTACAGGCCAAATCGATTTTGAGATTCCGCTTACCACTGTCGTCGATTTCACAATGCGTTTGGCTGGCCCCAGACCCACTACAAGAAGGACCGCTCAAGAGAACCTGAAACCAAAGTTAACTAACGAGGAACACGACAGAGAACATACACACATCGTGGTTCGGGTCTGCTGCAGAATCTGAGTCCTGACGTGGTGTCGCAGCAGGTTTCCAATACCTATGCAGACTCGATTGGCCACGCTCGACGACCTGAGCAACTGCCCGAATGCGCTCGGGCATGATATAGAGAACGCCCAGAGAAAAACCGTTCTTAAGGACGCCTGAGAGGACGGATGGGGAATCACCAAAGGCCATCGATCACCGATCCGCTTCCGGCATTCTCAAAGGAGATACGTCAATCAAGAAGCAATAAAAGAACCTGGCGGCAGACAATTTCACTTCACCCGAATGCGAGAATCCCCCTGCAAATGCGAGACAGCGGACGACGCGAAACATTGTTGGGGCCCACAATGCTCGATAACTAATCGAGTGGGCAATAATCTGGACTCTTGGCTTCGACGACGGTCCTGTCCAGAGATGTTCACCCAATGCCTACTTTCAAGGCACCGCTATGTCGCTGTCTCCAACTTTTTTCAAGAACAAGCCGGAGAGGAAATTGGTACATTCTTCTCATGGAGTACCAAATTCTCCGATATCACTGACTGCTCCCAATATTAGTGCAACCAGGTTCACGCTCAGGCTCATTCCGCACCATACCATATGAACTACTCGCTATGATCTTAGAAAACACGTCGATGCGCGACCGAATCAGATTCGGCGCTACCTGCCGTGTTCACTCGTGGGTAGTGGGCAGAATGTTGCTCACGAGCGCGGCACAGCTTCTGAAACCTTTTAACCTATCCCTAAGCGACCTCCGATTCTTACAAAGTTCCCGGAAATGTTTCGTCTCAGGTCCTGTCCTTCAAACACTCCTGTACTCCAGCAACACAGAAGAAAATCGACTGAAAAACCTCGCCTGTCGAACCGCCCCGCCGACCCTTGATATATACTGCGCCAGCCCCGAAGGACACGGTATAGCCAAGTTCCTTCGCGAAGCCACACAACGCACACTCGACCTGCACGTCGTACACTCGAGTGACCTAAACGGGATCATGCGAAGTTTCACACTATCAGACTCGACTTCACCCAGGATCCGCGTATTCGATACATGCTCAGAAAACCCACTCGACGTGGTCTTCCGGTTTCCTTCAACCGCAAACATGGGCGTATGGTTACTGGATCGAATCTGGCACGCGTACCCCTACATATCTTGCCAAGGTATAGCGATATCGACGCCTGAACGACTGCCCGTCGACAGCCGTGAAACGAAACAAAGATCGTGGGACATCATTCAATCCCACTTCCAATCCGGTTTCTGGATATACACTCACCTACCCCGTTCGCACAGGTGCGGACACGACAGCAGCTGCCCGCTGACCTGCCGATCAACCGAAGACAATGCATGTCTGACTCTTCGCTTCCCTATCCGACCCTGGACATCACCATTTAACGAGAATTTGTGGAGGGGCCGTCTGCATGTCGGCTGGACCCTTGGGGGCGCTTCGTTTTGCGAAAATTGGCATGTAGGAAAGGAATCATCGAGCACATCATTTATGCAATATGAACGTGCGTGTAACTTTCTATTTTTTATGCAATTTCGGCTGAACTATCAAACAGACGACGAATGGGAAGACCGCTTCAGCCTACTCATGAACACGATGGCACGACCCGCGTAACCGGTCCCGGTAATCATCAAGCTACAAAGGCGGTGGCTTGCTTCCAAACCGCAACGTTTGAGGATCGGATAGGAGGTGTATCATCAGCAGGAAAGAATTATGCATAGGACTGACAAAGAAACTGCCCCCTCCGAGGTTACCTACTGACAACGCGAATCATACAACGTCTTTCAATCCGCTGCCATCATGTGAAAATGAAATGTAAAAAGAAGCCCACCCAAGGCTATTGTGAGGTCTCAGAGAATTTTCCTTAACTATACGGAACACTCACAGAGTTGCCGACAATGGACACAAATGAGAGCGACATATTTTCCAGCACAGGGAGCTGTTTGTTCTTGTTGCGATCTGGGGACGGGAGGAAACAGGGTTTGAGCCAAACAACTTGCGCCGTTACTCACACTCCAACTTTTAGTCTGTTACCCTATCATGTTCCTGTATCGGCGGCCACATCACTTTGAGTTGGCTACAATAGCCAAGCCGCAAGCCAGTCGGCGTGCTTCGGTACGCCGGTAGCAGTGTGGTCAGCCACTGTCTATTCGGCATGCTACGGTGTGCTGAGCGGCGGTACTGCTTCTTTCACCTACGTAACATTGACATCGTCTCATTTCTCGGTGAGGACTCACCCAAATTGTACCTACGCATCGTCTGAATCTTTCCATCAGTTTTATCGACGCCAATCATCACCCTGCGCTTACGATGTACACATGGTCGATTTCGCCGCGACCCGGTCGGCGTGCTTCGGTGCGCTGGGCAGCGTTGCGGTCAGCCACGGTCTATTCGGCATGCTACGGTATGCTGAACAGAGCGGCGATACTGCTGGTTTCACTTGCGTAACCTCGCCACCATTGGCATCGTCTCATTTCTCGGTGAGGACTCACACACAACTTACCTACGCATCGACTGATTCCTTCCATCAGATTTATTGACGCCAGCCATCGCTCCACTCACGATTTGCGCCTTGTCGGTTACGCCGCGAGGACGTGTTACTTCGACGTGGTTACAATAACCAAGCCCCAAGCCAGTCGGGGTGCTTCGGTACGCTGTACAGCAGTACGGCCAGTCACTGTCTATTCGGCATGGTACGGTATGCTGAGCGTCGGTACCTTTCACCTGCGTAATGTTGACCCCATCTCATTTCTCGGTGAGGACTCACCCAAAAATTTACCTACGCATCGACTGATTTCTTCCATCAGATTTATCGACGCCAATCACCGCCCTGCGCTTACGATCTGCAGCTTATCGATTTCGCCGCAAGGTCGCGTTACTTTACCCAGCCGCCAGCCAGTTGGCGTGCTTCGGTGCGTTCGACGGTGTTGCGGTCAGCCACGATCTATTCGGCCTGCTACGGTGTGCTGAGCGTCGGTACTGCTGGGTTCACCTACGTAACGTTGACATCGTCTTATTTCTCGGTCAGGACACACCCAAAATGTACCTACGCATCGTCTGAATCTTTGCATCAGATTTATTGAGGCCAGGCCATCGCGCTCCGCTCACGATCTGCGCCTTGTCGGTTACGCGAAGCCCAAAGCCAGTCCACGTGCTTCGGTATGCTGTACAGCAGTGCGGTCAGCCACTGTCTATTCGCTATGCTACGCTGAACAGAGCGACGGTGCTGCTGGTTTCACTTGCGTAACGTCGTCACCATTGATATCGTCTCATTTTTCGGTGAGGACTCGCACAAAATCTACCTACGCCTTGACTGAATCCTTCCATCAGATTTATTGAGGCCAGCCGTCGCGCTGCACTCACGATCTACGCCTGGTCGTTTACGCCGCAAGGACGCGTTACTTTGACGTGGCTACAATAACCAAGCCCGAAGCCAGTCGGCGTGCTTCGTGACGCTGGCCAATGTTGCGGTCAGCCACGGTCTATTCGGCATGCTGCGGTATGCTGAACAGAGCGGCGGTGCTGTTAGTTTCACCTGCCTAACGTCGCCACCATTGACATCGTCTCATTTCTCGGTGAGGACTCGCACAAAATTTACCTACGACTTGACTGAATCCTTCCATCAGATTTATTGAGGCCAGCCATCGCGCTGCACTCACGATCTACACCTGGTCGTTTACGCCGCAAGCACGCGTTACTTTGACGTGGCTACAATAACCAAGCCCCAAGCCAATCGGCGTGCTTCGTGACGCTGGCCAATGTTGCGGTCAGCCACGGTCTATTCGGCATGCTAGGTATGCTGAACAGAGCGGCGGTGCTGCTGGTTTCACTTGCGTAACGTCGTCACCATTGATATCGTCTCATTTTTCGGTGAGGACTGACACAAAATGTACCTGCGCATTAACTGAACCTTTCCATCAGCGGCAGTCATTGCCCTGCACTTACGATCTACACATTGTCGATTACGACGCGACCGCGTCGGCGTGCTGCGGTGCGCTGGACTGTGTTGCGGTCCACCGCGGTCTATTCAGCATGCCACGGTATGCTGAACAGCGCGTCGGTACTGCTGGTTCACCTGAGTAGTGCCGCCACCCTTGACATCGTGCCATCTCTCTGTGAGGATTCACCCAAAATTTACCTACTACGCATTGACTGATTCCTTCCATCAGATTTATCAACGCCAACAATCGCCCTGCGCTTACGATCTACACATTGTCGATTACACTGCGACCGGGTCCGCGTGCCTCGGTGCGCCGAGCAGTGAGCGGTCAGCCACGGTCTTTGGATGATCAGCGGCGTCCTCTCTTTTTCAGCTATGGAAACGGTCAAGAAGACCCATGTGTCGATTCCGTACACGGAGGACAACTAACTCAGAAGCGGATATCCAACAGACGTGAGACATCCCACACGCACTCTATTGTGCGAGAATAAACATCCACGACGAGAACGCAATCGCATGCGGATTACCATACGGGGATTTCCAAATCGAGTTTTCCGGATGTGGTGGCTGTGCGCGAGATCTAGATCGTTTCGTACTTTCGTATTCTCATTCTCATTTAATGAGTGAAAAGACACGGCCAACTCTGTCTTCAACGACTCTCCCACTCTCGGAACAATCAGTGCACCTCTCTCTCTTGATTATGGTCGTCCTTCTCAGCTCCGATAACACGAAGTTCACGGTCGACAAGAATATCATTGAAAGAAGTGTACTCCTCAAAAATGCAATCGAGGGTTCGCAGCTTTCCGCACATTTCGGCCTGTCACGCCAACTTCCATATAGATGTCGGGGAATCAGAAGAACCTATCCCTCTGCCCAATGTAACATCCACTGTACTACAGAAGGTGGGTGTTTCCCTCAACCGTCGTCCATTACAATAACTTCTTCAGATCCTCGAGTACTGCGAACATCACCAAACAGAACCTCTTGTCCCCGCCGACATGGACGGATCACAGGACGAAACACGGAGACGCACTGTCGACATATCCGAATGGGATGAGAAGTTCCTGGACGTCCCCCAAGAATTGCTGTTCGAGATTATCCTTGCGGCCAACTATCTCGACATCAAATCACTACTGTAGGTGAATCGCCCGTGTACTATAGAGTGCTCACATCTATTTTCAGCGATGTTGGCTGCAAGACCGTTGCCAACATGATCAAGGGCAAAAGCCCCGAAGAAATTCGGAAGCTCTTCAATATCGTCAATGATTTCACTCCCGAGGAAGAGGTTCGTAATTCTTCACTGCGAACGTCACCCTTGATAACCTCGTTTGGCAGGAGCAGATCAGGAAAGAGAACGTGAGTTCACGTACGAAAAATAAGGATCATATCATTGACTTTGGTGTAGGAATGGGCACAAGACCGATGATAACAGCTATTTCTTACATTGAGCGTGGCGATAGTACACCCTGATACTTACTCTCTGTCTCAACTGTCTTCATCAGAATACATCTGCGGCTACCTTTTCAAACTACTCGGACTGTCCTTTCGGCTGCACTCTTTTCCTGACTGGATTCCGAACCTTTTCATGTCCTTTCGTCCGGCTTCTTTTCCTGAGTGACGGTTGAACCTCTTCATTCTCTTCCTGATTAAGGTCGACGATCCAAAAAGCTCCGACGACTCGACCGAGACGCACGAAAACCGGGTAGGTGGTCAGGGCATGACTGACAGTATTCTACTCAAATGGACATTAATATTTTTTTACCGCTCGCCTGAATTTACTTACCTTCCACGCTTTGACTTGGCTGTTCTCCCTGTACCAGTGAAATCGAGAAATAAATGCTGAACATATGCCTCTAAAAGTGAGCATTTTAGCTTCGCTCCCATAGATGGCTAGCTTTATCAGGGTAATGGCCGGTAGAGTAGGCTTTTTGCCGTCACTGCGATCAGGAATGGCCCAGAGGTTGACAGCGTAGTCTTCGCTAATCTTCAAGAGTTCACGCAGATGGGGACCCGCATCCGGTATTGTGTCTGGGATGGGAGGGTATACCACTACACGTTCCTTTCGCTTCGGCCCTTGTGAAATCGATGTCGGTGTCTGAGGATCTGGTGAATACTGCAGGGACGTAGATTGTGACGCATAGTGTCACTTACGAAAAGGTCACCGATACGATGCTCGCTGCTGTTATTGCCGGATGTAGGAGGCACAGACGGCTTTCTTGGACCTTGAATTACGGGAAGGGTGCATACTTGTTCTTGTTCTCTGTACATGCGAGGAATTACCACCGGAGACTGGAGTGAATATCGTAAAAAACCGACACCGTACTAAAACATGTCGAGACTTACGAAAGGGTTGCCGATAACATGCTTGCCAGTATCATTGCTCGACGTAGCTTCCATAAACGGCTTTTCAACGGATACTCGGATGACGGGAAGAATGTGTATGGTTCCCTGTTTTTCAACATACGCTTCCAGATACAGTGTGCATGGAAACGGAAGTTCCATGAGGGGTCCAGCCGCCCTTCCGTGTATACCTGTGACGGTCGCCGTACTTCCCCATGCTGCAGGAGCGAGAATCTGGGTCCCTACTCGAAGCCCTTTGTCATGACTAGTCCAGAAGAGCTGGTCTAGTTGAAAACAGGGCACACGTATGTGCTTATCACTAGACTGTCCCAAGTGTGTGTTTGTGCTAAGGTGTGCTGCAACTATCAGTTGCGGTGGAGCTGGACTTGAGCCAGCGCTGTATTCGTGCAAGAACAGTGTGTCGAGCTGTATTGTGCCTGTGGGCCGCGCCCGAACACCTGTCATTGCCTCCGTACGACTTCGTGGAGGGCAGACATCCATTATACCGTAATCCATACTGTTGGCTTCAATAGAACGACCGTAGCCCGGATAGTGGAGTCCTACATCAAATACAAGATCTTCCCTGGTGTCGAGGCTGCGACACACCACAGTCCTCCTATCCACCAGAGAAGCACGTGTTGTGGAGGTGTGGCAGAAACAGGAAAAAGGGAGTTCAAAAGTATTTGCAGCCATTGCGGAGATGCCCAGGCGCGCCATGGCAAATTGTGCTAGACAGCGTGTTTTGTTTGGTGCTGGACCATGGAGTCATTTTTTTTGGCCTATGACATGTCCGCGGCCATCTATCGGACCTCGGAGGTTGAGTGAAAAAACAAACAAACGTGCCATGAGAGGTGATGACTGAGGTTTGTCCTGACGAAATCGACATCACACTCGTTTTGGGCAGGCAGTCCCAATCGATAAGTTATCAGATGGCAGCAAAATAATAAGCTAGGCATGCAGACTCCCAGGGAGCAGGAATCCCTGTGCAAAACGAGTGTGATGTCGATTTCGTCACGAAAAAACACCACATGTTGCCTTCGCTTGTGTGCTTTTTTGGCTACAAAACATTTGAACAGGAATCAGAAGAGGTGTATGCAGTACTTACGCTCTTCAGGCAGTTTCCATCCTACTCGCGCTTGGGACAATGTACTGAGGGAGGAAACGTCAGATGTCGCTGTTTGCCAGCGAGACGCCAAGCCCAACACTCAGTACGTAAATTTTGCACAATCTTCGGATCATACCAGAGCCACGACTGACCTACCCTAGATGCTACATTGTTTCGGAAACGTGGGCTCCAACGGGGTTGGGTCTTCGTCACGACAACCTTTCAGTTTTTTTCTTTGGCGTGCCCGATGTTTACATCTGTGTTCCTTCCGAGTCTCGGCGAGTATCGGATCGAAACCCTCAAAACCCGAACAACGTATTGATTGTAAATCGGAGTATGAAATGCATAGGGTGAGGGACTGATTACAACAGCGCAAATCACGGAAGATGCCCGACTGGAACCTGTATACGGCAACTCAAAACCGAACGAAGGTTTTTTTTCACCTACTATAAAAGGTGATATTTTCCATTTTTGGACGGAGCTCCGTGGATGTCGATTCTGAAGACCCGGAATACTTCGTATCCAGGCATTTTCTCAGTCAGAAATCGAAAATGTTCATCCAAGTGTAAACCTGCGTCGAGTTTGCCTTTCAATTAAGTTGAATTAGCAAACGAGCTCATCCCACCCGCGCAACAACTAACCGTTTGAATACACCCTCACCTTTAACAATGGCATCCACCACTAGCCCGCTGCCTGACCCCCGCCTCGTCGTCACAGGCCACGTCCCTGATGGCACCTCCATTTTCACATTCGATGATACGTCGCGCCTTTCAGCCCCGCCAGCATACGCTTCACGAGCTTTCACGCGACCCCTACCGTTCCTGCCTCCAACACCGCACCCATCCCCGAGCTCTCCGGCATCCTTCCGCGCTGCCCATCTGCGGGCATCCTCTTCGCGGTGACAGACTACCCGCCTGGCGGTGCGGTGCCTCTGATGCACCGCACCCAAACCCTCGACTACGCTGTTGTCCTTTTGGGAGAGATTGTTCTGAGCTTGGATGGTGGGGAGGAAAAGACGGTGAAGGCGGGAGAGATGATGGTTCAGTGCGGGGCAAACCACGCGTGGATCAACCGCACGAATGAAGTATGCCGCATTCTGTTTGTGATGGTCGGAGCGGAAAAGATCGTGCTGGAGGATGGGTCAGCGCTTGAGGGGACTCTGTTTGGAAAAAAAGCCAAGTAGAAGGATTGGACAGTGAACACGATTTAACGCATTGTGGACTTGCCGCTGTACATTACGCGTACTTTACATTCCCTTCTGTGTTCCTGGGATCCTAGGCTTCTTCATATACTTTTAGCGTGATTTCACGGCTATAATTGTGAACGAATGATTGACCTCATCACCACTTTGCATTGTACGGCATCCTGATGCCTGTGTCTGCCAGAAGTCGGAGCATCTGTGCCAGCTCCCTATCACCAGTGCTATATCCCGCAAAGCTCATCTAACCGCCATCTCTTTTCTTCGGCAGGAACATGATCCCCTCGTCCGGCTCACAAACTGTTCCTTCCCAAAAGAGCTTCCCATCATGATTAACTTGAGCCAGAATGCGAAGAGAAGAAGAACGTGTAAATGCACGGTCCCGTTGCTCATATATTCCTTCAGGGCTTTAGTGATGCAGATGGAAGGGTGATTCAGCGCAATGTCTGAGCATAATGTGAGAGCCTTCCTTGATGAAGAAAGAGCAGAACAACTGACCCATAGCCGTTTTTCTGCAGTAGTCGCCCATTTTCCTTGCCAAAGGTCTCAATCATGCGTCTGCCGGAGGCAATCGGGGTGACTGGGTCCTTTCAACGTCTTCATTGGAATTTGTTTTTGGAAGCGGGAGACACTCACAAAACTGTTGGACACAAACACGACTGAAAGTCACTGGATTCCTGAACAAGAGAGGGGTGGTTCAAAAATATATCAATATGTATGGTTCCAACCAATGTACTTGGGTTTTTGTAAATCGACGCCCAGTACCCAGGAGCCTTCGTATCTCGCTGGAGGAGGCTGTATCCTTCCCCAATGGCGACAACACACTATGTTCGAGAACCAGCGTGGTCCGCCGGGTGGATTGGGGTCTGCCAGAGCTGACGGAAATTAATTCAGGTCAATAGGAATGGAAAACACGCACCTGATCCCTCCACCTCATCCAGACTTGGTCCACACGTCATCTCGGGCAGGCGCGTCTCCACACGCAACTGCCATCCCTGCCTTGTCCGGTCCCATCTCACGCCCATCTCCCCACCCTGCCTCCTCCGCGCGCTGCGCATCCGTGATGTTGCGGAGGTGCTCACCTCAGTCCACGCCCCACACACCGATGAGCCCCACTAGTGCCGCCCCGTCGCTGGCCTCCGTCTGTGCAATGGCGTCCATGAGCGTGGCCCAGTTCACAGGGCAGAGAATCGTGGTGAGGATGGCGTCGAGGAGATGCCCAGGTTGCAGGATTGGAGGGACACCCTTGGTGGGGTGTGCGACTGGGAGCGGCGCGGTCTTCAAGCGTACGGCGAGGCCCCAGATGCGTGTGGAGAGCATTTCCACGGTGGTGGAGGTGCTGGTTATCAGCGCGTAGCGGTCGGGGCCCACGGCGACACAGTTAGAAATGAAACCTTCGAGGACCTTAGGAGCGGTTAGATCTCGTGTACGAGATTGTCAAAAAGTAGAAGCTTACACCGTTGGTTGATTTTCCCGCACTGAGTCCGTGGTCGACGAGGGATGTGTATTGATCCGGCGCATAGACGACTGTTGCAGCTCAGAGATGTTGCAAACGGAAAGAAATAAGTTTACGAACCTCCGTCAAGCACGATTCGTTCGGACTGTTTGGGAAACATGGCGACATACATAGCGCCGAGCGTGGTGCTTCAACAAACCGTCAGTAAGTTCACACCTCACCCATATGAAAAGCCCAATAATGCAACCCGCCATCGCCGACGGCCTTGCACATCTCCTCTAGATATCGCACGACGTTGACAGTGCTCCGTAAGACTTGTCCCTGACAGCGTCACAGCACATCTCTGTGAGCAGCTGTGCTCTGGAGGACGTCACGAAGAGGGATTTATTGAGGGTCGCTGCATCCACGTCATTGAAGTCGAGGTCCCCATTTTTATGACTCGGTGAGTACAGCTCACGGTGGAGGTTTGTTGCATGACACCTCAAAGCCCGTTAGCGTAAGCGGGTCAGAATCCAACCCATGCACGAGATACAGAGTGCGGTCATGCTGACTTTACGCGGGTCCCAGCTCACGATGTCAAATTTCACGTCGAAAACGGTGCTCAGAAGCGCACCGGTTTTGGGGAAGTGCTGAGTGGCCAGAACTTACGGGTCCCTGGATCGAATAAATTGCAATTGCAGCAAGAAACTTCACACAACGCACCCCCGGGTTGGTGAATATTGAGCCAAGGCGGCCGTAATCAGACACAGTCGTGGGGAACATCCACATAGCTATCACCGTCCCTTCTCCCGACGACGGTGCATCGTAGTCCAAAGGAACAGCAAAGAAGATGCAGTAGAACGTAGAACTGTCGGGACAAGCCGTCCATTGCAGCGTAGATTCTTGTCTGAGGAGTACGTCGGGGCTTCAGTCCCGGACATAGAGTGTGCGAAATGTTCCACAGAGCCACCAGAATAAAAGCCAGCAGCACGATGATTGGAGGGCGGGAGGAAAGTGGCTTTTTCTGCGCGTAATAGTCGCCTATGTCACCACAATACATACTGAAAGGTGGGGTTGGCTTCTTGTGCATATTCCGCCAGCGAATACTATCCTGGCTTTGAGGTTGTTATGGTCGAGGACAAGCCTGATAAGCGCGTGTGATCCCCAGGATCACTAGCTGCCGAAGCGGCATGTATGTTTGAATTGTGGGAACTTGTGGACCTTCTGAACCACGTCACCCAATAAGGGGTCCCATTTTTCCATAGGACAGATCCACTCCCGTTCCTCACAAGTGAATCGATAGTTTCCCCGCGGAGGACTTGCTGAACATTGAACGGATGAATTTTCGAGTTCGGAATCCACATACACCGTTTTTCCGTCGATCTTTGATGGACGCACCTACTTGGAACTTTAGTAGCATAGGCGTTCGGACCGAGGCCCGTATGCCTAGGCCTATTGATCCCTCGAACGCCTATCCATCATCCGGAGCAATCAAAGTATGATGGCGGCACTGTTTCTGCCGTATTCCTGCCGCGCAGCGGCTGGTTAGAGGTTAGGTGAGGGGGTAGGGTTCAAGGTAGGGTTTTGGTTAATGTTAGGGTCGGTTAGTGTCAGGGTCGAGTATCTAAATGCTGTTGAAGGAGGGACTTAGTGCAATTTTTGAGAAATAGCAGGAGTGATGGCCGATCAATTGCTTCATCAGGTGATAGTCGTTCAGCACAGAAATAGGCATTCGGAGGCGACTATGCTACTAATCTTGTATGTACTCCCTACTTGACTGCAGCTTTGCTTAAAATCCACATTTGGAACATAGGTTCTCCGTTTTCCCGTTGTTGCTTATAAACCGGCGTCGAGTTCGTCTTTCAACAAGCAAACGAGCACACCACACCCACAGCCAAACAACCTTTTAAACTCATCCCACATTTAACAATGGCATCCACTTCTACCCAACTCCCCGACGCTCGTGTCGTCGTCACGGGCCACGCCCCCGATGGCACCTCTATCTTCACATTTGATGACACGTGCAAGCCTTTCGCTCCTTTTGGACCCACTGACGTGCGCTTTACAAGCTTCCATGCTAGTCCCGCGGTTCCTGCCTCCAACATCACACCCATCCCCGAGCTCACGCAAGTCCTCCCTGCTGCCCACCAGCCGGTGTCCTCTCACCGCACCCTCAGCCTCGACTATGCTGTCGTGCTTTCCGGAGAGATTGTGCTGAGTTTGGATGGTGGAGAGGAAAAGGCTGTAAAGACGGGCGAGATCATGGTGCAGCGCGGTGCAAAACACGCGTGGCACAACCGCACGACGGAAGTGTGCCGTATTTTGGTGGTGATGGTTGCGACGGAAAAGATTGTGCTTGAAGATGGACGGTGCTGGACTCCGAGTGGAGGAGA
This sequence comes from Mycena crocata, assembly GCA_029281795.1. Classification (NCBI taxonomy): domain Eukaryota; kingdom Fungi; phylum Basidiomycota; class Agaricomycetes; order Agaricales; family Mycenaceae; genus Mycena; species Mycena crocata. The sequence continues at coordinate 40,121 of JARJCP010000246.1, read as the reverse complement.
CTGTATTCAGAAAGAAACCCGAGTAGAAAGAAAGAACCAGGTGGACTACTGAACTTGATTATTTACTGCTGTTCTCAGTATGCTCTAAAATTACTGCTATGCCCTCTCGTTGTACTGATATTCCAGTACTCAGTGAGTTATACTTGACCGTGCAGCGTTTAAGTATCGCGACCGCGGGAATCGTGGGCCATAAACAAACAGGATCGCATTCCATCCCTCGCAGAAAAAAAAATCAGAAGTCGACGCCCTCGCTTTGTACTTCTGCGTTCGCTACCTTTTTCCCTGAAATCACTTCCTTCGAAGTTCGAAAGGCGCAAAGTCTCAGGTCGTTGTTCATAATGATTGATATTGGACGTCGGGAAGACAGCCGCTTCATGCCCTTTCAACTTTGGCACGCAACCGTCGCGTTTTGCGATTTATAATTGAAAAAAAAGGCCAAAGCCAAATGCAACGCGTACTACCTGGCGTGTTGTGTGGTCGTATTGTGACCACGATCAGGGCGCGTAACGGCGCGTGATGCACTTGACTCTTGAGCTCAATCGTCTTCCTTCCCCACTGCACCTCTTCACTGAGCCAGCTATGCTGTGCCTCATGCCAAAATGCTCGACTTGGGTTTAGTTTCTTCTCAGTTCCAAAGTTGCTGCGGGTCTGAAGCAATCTCGGAGGCTTTGCTCGAAGCATCAAGATCCCTCTAAGGCTCTACTCACTTGACTCTCTGCAAACAACAGGATACCATTTTGAATCTACTCAAATCCGTGCCAATTGATAGTATGTGGGAGATCACAGCTGATCGCACAAACTCCAAACCTTGTGAGCGTCCGACTTACTGTACTATCGAGTCTCGACTGGTGGATATGCCATCACTGTCAGACAACTATCTCGTCTCCTCTTTATTCCAACCGACATCTTTTAACCTTGAAGAACAAGGCTTGCCAGAGACTCTAGGGAGGGTTAGAAGACCTTTAGTTTGTGTTTTCTCAAAGGAACACATCTTGCCGATCCAGAAGCTGCAGCCACTCGAGCGGATCCCCGTTAATACCCAACTTATCCGCTTTTTCCTCATTCCTGGCATCACGAAGCTTAGCCTCACCGTCGAGAGGCTTTCCAACCTATTGATGCGTTCCAAACACCCGCGAAAAAATGCTACGCTGTTTCGGTGATCATATTACTTCGACCCGGACAGGCTGCCCACTCATCTGTCGTGTTTTTTCATGTCTTGCTTAAAGCACTTTTCTATTCACGGTCACTCAGAGACTCTCAGTGGGGGGGGATCGCAGAAATCGAACATTAACTTCAGTAAGCGCTTACGCCATGTTTTAAAAATCTGACAACAAAACCGATGGCCTAGAAAACTTTCCACCACTCTCCGCTATTCTTCCTTGTGTAATATTTTCTTGCCGAGGTTCACTTCAAACGGTGGGAATTTCTCAGATAGTTGTCATTGTTTACTTTCAAAGCTGATGACGTTCCGGAGGTTGACGTCAGTTCTGTCCATCGCCTGCCGCTCTCCACTACTTAAACGGCGGATAACTGCGTTTTCCGCCTCCTCATTCTTACACTCAGACCACCATGAACCACGAAGGCGTATCCATCTCGCGCGCGACCTCCATCTCGCGCGCGACCTCCATCTCGCGCGCCAGCAAGCAGGGGTCCACGATTTCGCGTAGCCAGTCTCTGATCAAGAAAAATATTGCACCACACGATTTGCGGCCTTCTGACATCCTCATTGAGCGCTTTGTCGCATGGAAGGCCATCGTGAAGCAGCTCATTGCATACTTTGAAGGGGTTGCGGATATACACAACAACACTGCACGGGAGCTGACGAAACTCGGTGCCGTGATCCAAGTGCCGTTCCGTGCTGGTAACCAGTTTTTGGGAGAGGGAGGTCTGCAGGTGCGTGTTTGCGTGTCGGTATTATCTGTGGTGCTGAAAAAAAAACCAGGACATTTACTATGATATTCGCGACAAAACACGCGTCATTGCGGACCAGCATGCGAATCTGGGTCGGACTATCGACAGCTCGATCGTCCAGCATTTGCAGAAACTGCGGACGGAGATCAAGGCGCACATCAAGGTATTTTGCTGCGTCTGTAAGTGAGAACGCAATTTAACGTTCCCTAGAACGTGCAAAACGACACAGGGAAGCTCGCCACCAACGTCGCAAAGGAGCGCGAGCTGTCTACGCGTCTCATCGCCGAGCTCTCGAGCGGCATCTCCTCCTTCAAAAACACGCCCATGGCCGTGACCAGCAAGACGGATCCCTACGTTGCCAACGCCGCCGTCGTCCGCCAGCTCACCAAGCAGGTCCACGAGGAGAACCTGCTCCAAAAGTCGATCATTATCATGCAGCAGAACAGCGCGCACTTCGAGGAGGGCATCGTGCGCGCGGTGCAGTCCGCGTGGCAGACGTACGATGAGTGGCAGGCGCGCATGGGCGCGTCCATCGCGACCACGCACACGGAGCTCACCTCGCACATGGCGTCCCTCGCTCCCGACCGCGAGTGGCTCGCGTTCAGCGGCCGCTCGGACCACCTCCTCGACCCGGAGACGCCGCTGCGCAACCCCGCGACGATTGTATATCCGAGCAAGGACGACCCGAGCGTCGCGGCGGTGCACACGGGGCTCATGGAGCGCAAGAAGCGCTACACGCGCACGTACAGGGAAAGCTACTTCGTGCTCACTCCCGCGGGGTTCCTGCACGAGTACGGCTCGAGCGACCCGATGGCGCCCGGCGGGCGCGAGCCGCTCTTCAGCCTGTTCCTCCCGATGTGCACGCTGGGCCCGCCGAGCGGCGCCAGCGCCAAGTCGCACAAGTTCCACATCGAGGGGCGTAAGGACGGCAGCGGGACGACCAAAGGCGGGAGTGTGCGGAGGAGCTTGAGCATCAGTCGTTTGCGCGGCGGGGACCACGCGTGGAGCTTCCGCACGCGGAGCAGGGAGGACATGATGGAGTGGTGGAATGACATCCGGATGCTGTGCGCAAGGTATCTGGTGGCGAGTGAGCAGATGGAGCGCAGTGGCCCTGTGGCGGCGGCGGTGCGCGCGGCGGGGTACGTCAGCGAAGAGGAAGACGAGGAAACCGACGAGGGGAGCAGCGTTGAAGAGGAGGACGAGGACGGGCTCGAGTACGCAGATGCGGACGGCGATGAGGGTGCAAGACCACCAAGCTACACGACGCCACACCACGCGATGGAGATGGGCGCGAATGGCTATCCGGTACGGACTGAGTTTGCTCGTGGCAAGGTTGACGCTAACGTTCTTTGCAGATAGACAAAAAACCCGGGCACGGGCGCCAGCCTTCGCAGCCCTCGAACGACGTCGGCGCAAACGTCTCGCGGCGACCAAGCAAGCGCCAGCAGGAGAAGGCGCCGGAGGGACGTCCACCACACGCCAACGGGGACGACGCGGAGGAGAAACCGGAGGACCACACAGCGCCCGGCGGGGAGAGCAGGTTCACGGAGAACATTTGAGGATGGATTAGACTCGCAACAGGGACTCAGTGTATGGTCATCGGGATACCCACTTCTACTGTATTTTTTCACGTCTGCAGAGATTCGTCTGTTGTACATAGTAATGAATGGTCTTACACGGGCATGAGCCATTCTATACTACGACCCCAGTGACGAAAGCATCTCGCTCAAAGCGCTCCCCGCAACCCGCCGCTCTACGACCATATCGTGCGCAGCGCACCATGGTTCTTGGCAGAAGTACCAGCTGCGCCGGAGAAAATGCGTGAGCAGCGATCGGGGACAAAATAGTGGTGTGACTTACGGGCAAATCTTCTCGAGGAACGCGTACAGCTTCGCGGTCGCCTCGTACCCGTCGTCTATCGGCAGCTGGGCGAGGTCTCGCCAGGCTTTCGCTGTCTGGCACCCCAGGTCGGCTGCTGCCAATGCAGATGATTCAGGTGCTTGACACGGCCACCCGCTGCGCTCAAGTAGATGCACGGCGAGGCCGTCGGGCGGTGAATACACACAGGTGTGCTGGCGGAAGTCCTCGAGGCCGTCCATGAGCTCTTCTGGCGAGGTACCGATCCACGCGAACTCAAAGTCGAGCAGACCCGTGATGAGGTGCGTGTCGGGGTCGACGAGGAGGTTGCGACAGTCTGGAAGACGAACGTCGGATCACTATGAGAAGAAGGAGCCTGGAGGACGCACGCACTGTAATCTCCATGCACAAAGATTGAGTGGGCCGCGACTTGGCGGAGGAGGGCCGGGAAACCGTCATCGTTTTGCAGGAAGGAATCAAGTCTGCTCCGGAAGTCGGGCTGCTCCTCGCCTCTCCAACCTTTTACAAACTCATTCTCGTCCGCGGTGCGTATCTGCTGCGCGAGCATCGACAGCCACTGCGCTTCAGCGGACACGAACGGCCCACCGATTCCGTTTGGGTGCAAGGTCGTGGTTATGCTCCCTGACGCAGAGAAACAGAGGCCGCCGAATGCGTGGGTGTGTAGGACGGGGAGTGGGGTCGCCCGCAGTGCTAGGAGGATGTCGCGGATTTGACGCAGAATCGGCAGACGCGAAGGGAGGTCGAGGCCGGGCCATATGGAGTCGAGCGGTATCCCTGCAGTTAGATGAGCGTTAAAGCAACCGAATGGAATGATGAGTACATACCTGGGAGTAGTTCCATGATAATGAATGGGATCTCCTCCGCCCCGCGGCCTTCGCTCCAGGCGTAGACTTCCGGCACACGCACAACGGGCGTCAGCGGCTGACGCGCGAGTTCCAGCGCTGCGACTTCATTTTGGACTCTCTCCGGCATCGCACCCAGCTCCGTCTTAAGAAGGCGGACAACAATGCTTCGCGAGGTGTCCACAGTAAGCGGGAGGGTGCCTGGTTGGCGATGGCGCGATTTCGTCGAGGAGGTGACAGGGCCTGATACGTTGACAATGTATAGGTAGTTGTTGTACCCTCTGTCGAGATGCACAACTTCCGACAAATTTACCTAGACCTTGTTTAGCATGGTAGTTTACGCGGCAAGAACAACCAGAACGCACATCCACACCGAGGACATCCGTCAATATCCGCTTTACGTTGTTTTTACGCTGCTCCGAGACGGGTTCAGAGGCCATGGAGGAAGAAGATACTGGGTGAGCCGGAGGAAATAGTCGGTCTGTCGATAGCGATCTGGCAGTCATGGTCTCTCGGAGCCGCATCAGTCTGATCAGCTGCAGCCTGCCACTCCTGGAAACGCGCCCGCTCTGGCGACTGTGACCGACAAGACTTACACTTGGGAATAATCAGCAAAAAATTATCGTAACACAGCCACAAAATTTACCAGTGGTCAAGGCGTCAGTCAGATTCGGCTGTTTTTCCGTTCAAGGCTTTGTTCAATACCCAGCTTTGCCAGCCCTTAATGTGTATGGCCCACGCCGTAGGAACATGCTCTTCTGTCACAGCGGAAGAAATGGTTCTTTTTTTCCCTATGCACGGCAATGATATCTGGTAAATACCGTCAGTTAACGATTAAGAGACGATACGTTGCAGAATCAGTAGTATTATAGGCAATATCGAGTGTCCCCAAACCCCGAAAGAGGTCAGAACAGGTCTGATTGGGTATCATCCGTAAAAAAAAGAGGGATGTGCAACTCACAATCGGGGAGCTACCACATCACAATTCACCACAAGGACGGACCCAAGACAGACCCGAAGTCGGTGGTGTATAATTCGCCCGCTTAACTATGTATGGGCACACCGTTCCTGACCATGAAAGAGGTCCTGGTGAACTGTTTAAAAAAACTCGAAGGAAAGAAAAATTGGACAATGCACTAGAAGTTCCTCCCAGGCTCCAGTTATCTGCCAACTGGACCATAAAGATGGCATATTTGAGGTCCCTTCTCTAAGGCTATAGCGTTCCAGGAATTCTGGTGGTGGTTGTCGTGGTGAACGTACACGACGACGTTGCGGTGAAAGCGCAAGCCAGCCCTAAACTGATTACGTCACGAACACGATCACCTGACTCGGATCACCCTACTCCATTTTTGTCAGGAAAAAAAACTGCCTTCCCCAGTCGCACCGTGGTGCTCTCTCAAGATCAGTACAACTTGATTGTTTCGAAATTCATCACTTTTAGAAATCTTGGACTTCACCATATTACGAGTTCAAAACTTTACACCGCGCAATATCAGGCAGCGTTCCCGTCTCCGACCCAGGGTACTGCAGCTGCGCGACTTTAGGTTTTGCAGCAGTGTACTGCGGCCACGTATAGCGGTTTGTCGCCTTCAGCGTACTCGTGTACCCGCGGGCCGCCAGGTACGCTTTGGGTGGATTCGGGTTTCCGATGCGAGCGAAGGACGCCCACATGTCCTGGATCATGGTCGTATATTCGATATCGCGTACGTTGCGTACTGGCTGGTCGAATATATGGTAGGTGCCAAATACCTGGGGACAGACATCGAATAAATAATGTACATAGGGCGGAAAAAGGCGATGGAAAGCGCACCTCGTATAGGTCTCCAGAGTGGCACCGGTAGTAAGGTGGCTCTGATTCGCCCACGGGGAAGGTGCACAAGCCGTACGGATTATAGTACGACAAGGCGTAGCCGCGCTGCATATTGTAAACATACCTACAATAGTTATCCGTCAGATTCGATCATGTACGAACCTTTCCAAAACGTACAGCGATGGGAAGGCATTAGCTGCCGCAGCGGCAGTGATCATTGTCTCCGCCGAGCAGGTGAGAAGATAATCGGTGAAAACATTCACCGATGCATTATCTAGATGCCGGTTCAGCATGATACAGAGAAAAAGAATATATACGGAACTGAGACGCACATGGAGTAAAGCTATCACTGGTGTTCCAGAGCCCAGAGGCCGTAAGTTTCGCCCCAACATCTGCGCCGACGATAACGCTTGGGTCAAACAAGGTCATATTCGGTGCAATGGTCGTTCCGAGAAGCCTAGAAAGTTGAATATTATAGTTGTGATTTTATGTGCTTCCAGAAGGATAGAACAAACGATTGGCCCTCATCGGGCATGAAACCCGCCATATACGCGACGCTGTTGATTCCCAATTTCCCTTGGCTAACCTGGCTTATCGTGTCGTTGACCACATACACCCCATCGACAACACCGATCCACGTCGTCGCGGTATTCGTGATGTTCAAAAGCGTATCCGCGGGAAGCGCTTGAAGACACGCAAGCCGTTCAGCCCCAGTGCTGTTGCAATACACATTGAGTGCCGGAACTGGATCACGGTGAGTATTCTGCTATTCACGATATAACTAGCGGCGTACCAACTCCGGCTGCCGCTGTTGAATAATTCTGAACAGGGCCGCCTCCACCAGACATAGATATCGCGGAAGAGAAGAGGCCATGTGCCTTGGGAGATTTCAAGAGTTCGATCACCGACGATCCACCTACAAACCTGTGAGATACGTGCCTTTGTGGTTTTTCTGCGAGAGACTAACCCGCCGACTGGCCGAATATCATCACACGTTTGGGATCTCCCCCGAATGCAGCGATGTTATCGTGGACCCACTGCAGTGCGGCAACTTTGTCGGCGATGGCGTAGTTCCCTTTGACCGCATCGTCGAGCCCGAGATAGCCGAAGATGTTCAACCGGTGGTCGATGGTGACTACGACGGAGTCCGTCCGCGAGACGAGACTGCCGCCATCGAAAGTCGCGTCTTCTCCCGTACCTTGAGTGTTTCCACCTCCATGAATCCATAGCAGCACGGGCTTGAGAGCCGGGTCTGACTTGGTGGGCTTGGGGGAGGGAATATATGGCGTAAATATGTGCAGAGTCAGGCTAATAAAGACTCAATTGTAACATGAGTTTGTGCGCGGTAACAGATAGGACTCACCAATCTTCACTATTTCCCCAAGGCATGAGCCCAAACTCGTTGCTCCCAAAAAAGCCGTACTGGAGGCAAACGGGTTTAACTGAGCCGAATGAGTTTTTACCCCCAGGACAAATCGCAGGACATACAGAAAGTCGCATCGACGGTAGTGCCGTTGAACGGTTGTGGATACTGAAAGCGCAGAGGTCCAACCGGTGGCTGGGCATATGGGATCCCCATAAAACGGAACGTAAGATGGTCGCGTGTCCTGAAGTAATAAGGAATCATAATTAGCCCGCGATGACTCACTGGAAGGAAGAGACATACTAACCCCGTGTAAGCCACGCCCTTTGAAGTTACAACGTTCCTGGGAGACCCTGAGAAGTCCGTGTCGACCTTGGTCGTGTGCGGTGCGGAGTTGGTGCACAAGAACGGCAGTTTTGCAGTCGAATGCAATTTGGATAAAACATCGGATAACAAAGGAGTACTGCAATGGTTCTTCTGGTCCTTGTCGCCGGTTGCAACCCAATGTTGTGTCGTTTGGCTCGCATCTTGGAGGTATTCGAGGTACGAGAATTGTTTGGCCAACCTAAGATACCTCGTCGGAAATTGTGGCTAAAGAAAGAAAAGAAAATGGGCACGGACGCCTTCAATGACTTGAAGCTTAACAGCGTCTCATTGTAAGTCTCGCAAGTTGCCAACGCTTCGTCGTAAGTGGCGGCATTGTAGAACAGCAGGGCACTGGGCAGGTTTGCATAGTTCTGGGTCAATCAGTAATAGAACAGGCCGCGACGACGTGTGTACACACCGTCCAATTTCCATCATTCTGGAAAAGGAGCGACACTGGAGAGTTCGCGTGGATACTGCTATTTGCGTCCACCAGAGTGTTTGCTGCCAACAAAAAGCCGATTCCAAGTCGATGCGGAGAAATCTGGGGTGCCATGATGGATCGTCATCAGGAAAGGGTTGGCGAACTGTCTGTTTAAATATCGTCGGCCGCCGGTCATGGGGGCACCTGATAACTCAACCGTACCTTCCAAACATACTGGGCAGAAGATTCTCCCGCCGGGCAGCAGGCGAATTCAGATCACCTGCTCAGGGATTTGTCAGGGATTTGAATATCAACAGACCAGCAGAAGAATGAGCGCACGGATTTGCTGCCCGGAACTAAAGTCGCGTAGTGGAGATTCGTTGAGAGGTATGTAGGTAGGTAGGTAGGTAGCATTACACGGCACGGTCCCACTCATTAGTGGGATACCGTGACCAAGGATGCTGTACATAAAGAAAGCAAACGCTGATTGGCAGTGACATAAGACGCCCCGGACCGTAGATCCGGTTGAAATTTAAACACACGCTGAGCGAACTCGTCTCCCGAGAGTCGGCTTTCCCCACTCAATCTGGGAGCCGCGACGAAATTCGGCGCAATAACTGAAGAACACTGATGTTTTCCTTCATGAGGGTTTGGGTGATAGGTGTCGCCATCTTGCTGGGGTGTGATCCAGCTCGTTGAGTGCATCACTGTAATATTAATTGCATTTATCGGTCCTTACAAAATCCAAAGCTGCGTGTATGTATGGCCTGTAAATTGGCCAACTTCCTTCTACTCATGATCACAACTTCACCAGGACAAGCTGTTTCTTTTTGAACCAACTGGCTATGTAATTGTTGTGATTACGTTTCCTTTGAACCACACTCGGGTTTTCCGCACATGAGCTAATATTGTTACAAGAAAACCTCCTTCTATTCATATGTCTATGATCTTCGGATGTACAAATTCTGCGCAAGCATCTACAATTTCGGGACTACATGTCTAACGGGTTTAAAACAATAAGAATCAAGCAGCCTATCAGGCTATCAGGCATATACTTCCAACATGGGAGCGTGAACACGCTCATCGGCCTCCATCATATCGCTCAAGAACACTCCGGAATCGACATGGATTAACTTGGGCTTCTGGCGCTTCTGGAGGTATGTATGCACGAGGTTACCCACCGCCCCCAGTCCCCCGAGGGAAATATTGTAGTTCGCCTCCGACGGCTTAGGGCGAGTAGGAAGGCGGTGGAGGGCCGCGGCAAGATGGAGGGGATCATCGCACTCCTCGGGAAGCAACATATCGACGAGTCCGAGCTCGGCAGCCCGACGAATCCGGATCAACTGCTCCTCGCGCGCGAGCGTCCGGGGTACGACTAAGGCGCACTTGTCGAAGGATAGAATCTCGCAGAAGGGTTGTAGCCGCCCATGCTAACCACTCCTGCGGCGGACTTCATGATAGGCTCGAGGTGGGGTTCGAAGTCGATGAGATGGAGGGAAGAATGCGATGCAGCTTTACGATGGATCTCTTCGCGCTTCGAAGGGTGCATTAACGGACCAAGGACAAGAATCGCTGGGTTCGTAAGGCTCGGATCGCAGGCATACGCATCGATCACTTGATGGAAGAGGCGGGCGCCGTCCCCTCCTCCTCCGGCAGTGATGAGAAGAGCATTGTCGGGGTAAAAGGCGGTGCTGGAAGGGAACAAAGCAGGAATCTCGCGGTGCAAAAATCCGGTATAGACGAGGCGGTCATGCAAAGCCTTCGGCGCTTCGAGGTCGATCAACGGGTCATAGAAGTCCTCCGGTCCAAAGACCCAGACGGCATCGTAAAGCTCAGCTGCGCGGCCAAGGTCGTTCAGATGACCCCACTCAGATTTAAGCTTCTGCGGAGAGTCCAGAACGTCCCTGAATCCTAGAACAAGCATCGTGTCCTGGCTTTTCAGGTACTCTAGTGCAGGGACGAGTTCTCCGCGCTGTGAAATGTTTGTCAGTTTAAAACGAGAATCGGAGGCGCAGCACTCACTAGACCGAGGGGAGAATAATCGGCGTAGAACATCGAAGGCCGGAATAGCTTGGCCGCATTTAACAGGATGTCTATGCGACACTGCAGCACCTCGTACAACTCTGTATTTTCAGCTGGGGTGTACAACCCGCTCATGAGTTTGATTATGGTCGCATGGTCGTCATTCAACAACCTCACGACACTGGGGATTTGCAAATATTCGACCCGTTCCTGAAAGTCGAAGGCATTGCCGATGGCTGAGCCGGAAATGATGAGAACGCGAATTGCAGGAAAGCGATCCACCAATGCGTGAGCGATAGCTCGGCAACGGCGGAGATGTCCTAGACCGAAATTGTCATGGCTGTACATCAGTACGCGGGAGGAGGGTTCGCCCTCGGTGGCCAGGCGTTCCAATCGTTCGCAGATGGCGTCCATAACAGGAGTGGTTGGGTTGGAAGGATTGGAAGGTCGAGGAAAGAAAAATCGACAAATCCCAGTGGGTGGAAGAGGGCTGCTGCTCTAGAAAATTAGTAACCTTGAGTTTATATCGTTCCCTCATCGGTTAAGTGTAGACGTTGTTTGGACTGGCTCTCCGCGAAACGCGGCGATCTTGGAATTTCGGAATTGGGTGACTCCAAACTTCGACTTGCAGGGCCGTAATTCGCCATGGAGAATGGGTTCGTCCGCATGCTGGTATCCTGGGAGGGTCTACGGAGCGATAAGATGTCCATATTCGGACAACCCGAGGCATGAAGTGGGCACAACGAGGGGCCAAGAAAATTGGAGAACAATCGGAGTTCGAATACCGTGAGATTGAGGGTGAGAGCCGTGAGATCTCCGCACAGTTGAGCGTAAGTGAGCTCATGGTCCAGAATGTCTTCGTACCAAAAAGCCGTTCTGTGGAGCCGATGAAAATCGACGATAAGCCCCTTGGAGGCAAGCCTATGTACTCCCGAAATCTTGATGTATCGTTTCATCAGGTCCGATATCACCTCTGACCAGGCTTTCGCCCGATTTTCGAAGCTGGCGGCCTATTTGGTACCGATAAGAGGAGAAGGAGAGAAAGAGGGGGATACACCAGCGGCAGCATCAACTCGACATGGTATGGATCGAGACTGGCAATCACAGGGCTAATAATTACCGCCACCTTCAGGTGAGATGGTCGGAGTCGTAGACTGACCGCGGATGCAACGAGAGGATGGATGTTGGCGACTTGGAAGTTGGAAGTGAGTTGATCAATTGAATTGCACCCGAAATGATTACGTTGAATGCACCGCTTTCCGCATTGCCGCAAACCTCGATGTGTAAACAAATCAGATATCTCGACGAAGAACCCTCACTGGACTGACCAGTCGGATCCCCGAGAATGGGCTGTATGACATGTTACACACCCCTCTTGAAAATGACTGCGTAAACGACCAAGACGGCCGCCGCGAGCGCGTAATACGCCGCCTGGGAACAAAAAAAGACAGTTCTTGATATTTCCGCCGGTTGCTCGCTGTTGCTTACCGCTTCCATACGCGTGGGAGGCCGAAGATTCACCTGGGAAGGTTGTGGGAAGGGACGATTAAAACGTTCGTGAACTTGTATGATTGTGTACATGACAAACAAAAAACTGGCCAGATTACTTAGCCAGGTAGCCTCATATAGCCACTGAATCCGTTCTTGCCGAGGCCGACCTGATTGTGGTTCTTGACTGCGGCCACCATAACCGGAGACAAGTGGATTCTGCCTCGGAGTGTTATGGCATCTATCACCGAAGGGCCTTGACTTAACGCGAACTCGTCTCCGGCCCAGCATTTCCCCCATCAACGCCTGGCGAGTATTCCAGCTTTTTCACAAACCTCACCAGTGAAAATGTCAGAGGTCAACACACTGGCAGAACTCGACAAGGATGCTCATCAGGCGGCGGACGATTTTATCGACACGAAAGAAGAATCTCTGGCGAAAGAAGAATCTTTGGGGGACAGCTATCCAGACGGGGGTCTTAGAGCCTGGCTCATCGTCCTAGGCGTACGTGTCGCAAACTGCGCTTGGAAATTTGACTCAGCCGAAGTAGGCTTTCTTCTCAACGTTTTCCACCTTCGGATATGTCAACTCATGGGGGGCAAGTCGCTCGTCGTTTTTGAATTCCGTGATTCCGACCATAAAAAACAGGTCTTCCAGACGTATTACCAGCTTCATTTGTTGAAGGACAGCAGCTCCTCAACGATGTGTGTAGAAATTCTCTCTCAACAAAACTCGATTACTAATTCTGCATAAGCTCTTGGATTGGCTCCGTCCAAGTATTATTTCTTTATTTTACAGGATGCAGCTCATTCCCATTCTTTGGTAGATCGCCTTGACTTTCGGAATCGCCGTTTTGATGGGAAGGTTATTCGACAACGGCTGGTTCGCTCTGCCGGCCGCCTGCGCGAGTGTATCGCTCGTGGTGTTGACCATCCTTATCGGCCAATGCACCCAATTCTGGCAATTTCTCTTGTGCCAGGGTTTTGCGGTCGGCGTTGCATCCGGCGTGATCTTTGGCCCAACATTGGCAATCGTTTCGCATTGGTGTAAGTGCCACGTTATTTGTCGCAAGACTTTACTCAGTTTGCACCAAGTCAAACGGCGAAGGTCTACTGCTATGGGGGTCGTCGCTTCTGGGTCATCTGTTGGAGGGCTCGTCATCCCCATCTTGGTGCAACAGCTCATCCCGCAGATTGGGTTTGCCGTTTTCGTTTGAGTGTGATATGAGATTTGAAGGATTTTTAGCTTTCCCTGGACTGTTCGGGTCTTAGCTCTACTGCTCTTTTTTACCACTGGGATTCTCAATTTGGTTGGTTATCCCCCCGCGTTTTTTTCCCTAGCTAATACTCATATTTCAGTGCTTGAAACGTCGTTTGCCTCCAGTCAGAACCAGTGGAGGTATTTTCAACTGGAAGGCTTTCAAGTACAAGCCATTCTCGCTGTACACTCTGGCGGTCTTTGTCTGTTTCTTTGGATTGTACACCTGCAAGTTTTCATTTCGTGTATTATTTTATGCCGCTGAGTTTCATTTAGTGCTCACGTACATCGATGTCAGCGCGACTGATGCCGGCATGGCTCCGTCTTTCGCAGTATATCTCCTAGCGATTGCGAATGGCTCCTCAGGAGTTGGCCGAATTATGACCGGTCTACTGGCCGATCGTGTCGGTTTGTCACTTTCCTTAAAGTGAAAGCACGTTCCCTTGACGATTCGCAGGATGCATGTCTGTGATGATACCAGGAACCCTTTTGGCTGCAATCGTCACGTACGTTTGGCCATTTGCGGGAAGCCTTCGCTCCCTGATTGCCATCTCCATCATCTACGGGTTTGTTCATTTCGCATCGAGTCCGACCCCTCTCACATCGCCTGCACGGTCAGATTCGCATCAGGAATCTTCGTCGGCTTGCAGGCTGTGCCCCTCATTCACATGGGGGACATGTCGGACGTGGGCAGACGAACCGGGACTTTATTCTCGATTCTGTCCATCTCTGCCCTCGCTGGGCCCCCCATATCCGGCGCCATTGCCTCGGCCACCGGAGATTACAAGGCGGTCGGGTATTACGCAGGTGTGCCGCTCACAGCGTTCTGATGCCTTCCGCGCCTGCGCTGAAACCATACTACAGGTTCGGCGATGATGGTTGCGATTGCCATTCTCTGGTATGTGCGATACTTGATGACCGGGAAGGTGTTCGGTGGCAAGTTCTAGAATCAATACAGGTCGACTATCAATGATAAGGTGAAGAAGCAGCCCTATCCTAAAATAACCACGATGAATCCATATGCACATTCGAACTATCGATATTTGTTATGTTGATATCAACTCCAGTTCCGTATGGCAACTCGATATTCCGTTTCGAGATGTCAATTTCTTACCGACTGTATTCTCCTCCATTTCCCCTTTGCAGCAACTTGCAGCTGATTGCGCAATCTTCATGTCCGTCTGTGGTACGAGAGGGGCAGTAATCCCGGAATCTCTTGGCTGATTACACCCACCGCGGATCAACGTAATGTAAAATCAATGAACACAGCGTCGAGATTACGGCCTCAACGGCATAAGAGCAGATAGTTATACCGGTAACCTCATAAAGTATGAACCGTCGCGCAACAGTGTAAACCGTCGGCGCGCAACTTGAGATGTGATAATAAAGCGACGAGAAGCAGACTCGGAGACAGGCGGTATGTATGTTACTCCGCGGAGCAATAGTTGAACGAAGTAGATGGCGGAATGCTGGGCTCATAAAGACGACATTATGGTAAGAACAGACGAAGCACGGTAATATCGGCGTCAGTCATCCAACTTCAACCAACGAGGCAAAGTACTTCCCACGGTTGATGATTTACGAACCGGATCCCCATTTTCAACCTTGAATCAAATATCATAATCAGTTCATGGTTTATCGGCGGTGACGACGAACAGCTGCCCAGTCAAACTAAAATCCCCGTCTCCGTAGCGGTCCCTCATCTACGCGTCGTATTTCTCGGCTGTTTCTTCAACCAGAAGACAGGAGAGCAGTTCCTTCAAATATCCAAGATATCGAGCCATATTGTTTGTGTGCTCGTATTGCATGGACTGCACGTTGATATTGATGAATCCTGCCGCGGCCAGGAGGTGATGATAGCCTCTTTGGAGGACGTCGGTCCGCTGATGATATTGCCGGCTCGACAAATCCAGCGACGGGAACGACTCGAGCCACGGGGGAGTCCCACAGGTCATCCCAAATTCCCCTCCGCACTGGAGCACCCGGAATGATTCTGCAGAATGTTCGAAATATAAGATAAACATAAGCGCCGGCACGGCGAAGTCGGCTACCTTTCAAAGCCAACACGTTATCGGGGATGACTTGGATTCCGAAATTCATCAAATTATGTGTGAAATGGTTATCAGGGTAAGGAATGGCCTAGGCACTAAGTCCGGAAGAACAGGAAAAGTGTAAGACAATTACATACCAGAGCATCCACCACAACCGCCTCTGCGTTCCACCCATTGGTCTTGATCCTGTCCGCCGCACATTTGACCATGTATTCCTCGACGTCACCGCAGACGACGCGGACGTCGTCAGTCTTGCCGGCCGCATTGAAAAAGAGAGAGGTCAAAACACCAGCGCCGCACGCGTTGTCGAGGACCAGCGCGTTCTTGGGCGGGGTCGGACGCAGACCCGACTACACCAGCATGGCCTTTGCTGAAACACCCGTCATTTCTTCCATGTTCGCGGTATCTGAAAAAACGCGTCAAGGTTTTGACTCACAAATCTGAACCAAACCGCACCTTCAGCGGAGAACGAGGCGTAGTCTGGCTTCATTGCGGCTGTGGGTATTGGTATTTCGAGGGGTGCTGGGTATTAGAATGCGGAAAGACTTTGAGCTTTTATAGAGCACAACCGGGGAGGTGCTCCATGGCCCGCAGTTCAGAGGGCGACGGAAAGCCTCCGGCCCATCCGCAAGCTTGTGCCCAAACTCTGTAACTGTTGGGCTATTTAGTGTGAAAACCGCAAGTCGAGGAGGTTAACGAGTCTTTCACTCATCAAGTCGAGGAGGTTAATGAGTCTTTCACTCAACACTTCACGGTGTCTTCAACAACTTTATCGTCGCCACACTTTTGGCAACACTCGGGTTCGAAAAAGGTTGGCTGAATTTTTCATTCCGAAGTTTTCATTCCGGAGACGTTCCGAAAGGCTTACATCAACGCACTGACAACGCCAAGTTGAAGTTCAAATTTTCAGTTGTAGAAACACAGCAGTTACAAAGCCCGACGCGGAGTGTAATCATCCACATATGGGGAAGGGAATCACAGCCGGCACGAAAAGACAACACGGAAGAATATGTGGCCCAGGAAGAGGAGGAACCCAGCGACGATCGCAGTCTTGACGTTAACTCGCCTTCCACGCACGGTAATTCCGTAGCGGAGGAAGCTCGGTGGCCCCTTTGCGCCCGCTTCCTCGATAGCAGCGATTTCAGCCTCGGAGAGGGGTGCTGGCGGTGTCAGTCAACGTCAACGTTCAACCAAAGTAAGTAGCTAAGCTCACGCAGATCGGCGACGGCGAGGTACTCCTCGAGCCGCTCCTTGCTGCTCGTCGTCCTGTGCAGATGCTAAGCAAACACTATAATAGAGATAGGATACACACGTCACGATGACCACCCCCTTGGCGCGCACCCACGATAAAAGGACCTGGGTTGAGGAGATGCCGAGGCGCGCGGCGGCTGCAGCAACGGGGGCATCGACGGGGCCACCGGGGAATTTCGTGATCGAGCTAAGAACAAGTAAGGTAATCGTAGCACTGAATAATGCAATCGAAGCACACCTGAGACTGCTGTATGCCTCGGTCACAATGCCATTCTGGGCAGACCACTCGACAAGGGCCTTCTGCTTGGCGTAGTTGTATGGGTGAAACTCGATTTGATTGACTGCGGGCCACACAAGCGCGCTCTTGACGAGTTTCTGGAGTTGTTCTAAAGTGAAGTTGCTGACGCCGATGCTCCTGTTGCGGTGATTAGATGGTTTTAACATACGGGCGGATGGCGCACTTTGCCAGCCCATCTTTCTTGATGTTCTCGAACTCCTTCCAAGTGCCTTCGATATCTGGCAGGATGGCCGGCTGGTGGATGAGATAGAGGTCCACGTACTTGAGGCCGAGCTGCAAGAAGTTATAGTAAACTTGCGGGCGAGTTTATCATGTACGCACGTTGGATAGACTCTTGCGGATTGCTTCTTGGACCTCGCCAGGCCCGTACTTCGTGGTAATATATAGGTCGGAACGCGCGAGCCCGCTTTCGTGTATCACCGTTCCAACGTTTGCTGGAGAAGTTCAATTGACAAAATTCCTGAGCAATGTAAGCCATCTTTACCCTCGGTTTCATAGACTAGTAGTTCCTTCCATAAGTCTCAGTGATCTTGAATGTACACGTAACTTACATGCCGCAGTGTCGATGTGCGAAAAGCCTGCATCGAGGGCCTGTTGGACTATCCGAGTGACATCCGTGCGCTTATAGATGCTCCCAGTGCCTAGTCTCGTCAGCACTGAGACCCTGTAGTCTCAAAATCCGTACCAAAAGCAATTGCAGGTATCTGCAAGGTGAGCGGGTTAGGAGTGCACAAATGGTCCGGAGACAATGCACCTTTTTGCCGTCGTTCAAGGTCACTGTCCCAAATGGCATTTTGGAGGTCGTGGACGAAGGAGACAGTCAGCGCCTATAGCGCGATAGTAAAAAGATTTTACGTAGTATGGCGATACCGGGCCGAGAAACGGCAGCAGTACCTGTGCCGTAATACGAATGACGTCTCGCTTGTGTCCCGCTCTCCGCCGTCGCCCTCGCTTCCTCGTCTCAGAGACGTCTCTACTCGCCCCCGCACTCGTACCGCGACGACTCGAGTCCGCCCCAACTCGCTCTCCCGCGGCACAGACTACATACACACGGCGTGCTACCGAGTCCTCGCTTCCCTCGCGTCCCAAGTCCGCGCTCTCCCTCCCGTCCGCGCCCCGCCCCGCCCCAGCATACAGTCCGCGTCGGCTCAGCTCTGATGTCCTTCCCACAGCGACTTGCTCACCGTTCCGTTCGTCGCGCTCCCTCGCCCGTGTCTTGAAACGACGCGCCCCTGCGAGTCCTGTCGCTGCCATGAGCAACATCCGGACTCCAAACCGTAGCACTTACCTGTGACGCGCGGACTCGGTGCGGGGAGTCCTTCCGGCGTTACCAAGCGCGGAATCGAAGCAATCAATCCGCGCGTAACTCGTGTCGACCAGCGCAAGGTGCGAACACTACAGTATCTCTATTAGCCCAACGCTGACACTTCTTTCAAACAGATCGGACGCACCGACATCTTTCTACGCCGCACTAATCGAGATCAGAAGCAGCGGCTGAACAGCGCGGTCAAAGCAGCATCTCGAAATTCACACAAGGACTCACCTCAGATGCGCCGCATTGACGCGGGGAAGCTCTAGAGACTTTGTACGGCGTCGCGCCGCGTGCGCTTAAAGGAAATCACGCCGAATTCTGCGAGATACGTCGAAATTCCGAGTTTATAGTCAAAACCTGAGTATTTCATAGTCAATAACGACTCCGGCAAGCAGCAGATCTAGACGAGGGAGGCGTACCAACGTGCTTGTACGGATGCGAGACGGTGGCCGCAAAGTGTATTCAAAGCTCCGGGCTGGAGGGTTGTCAAAGCGGGGTTTCGAGAATTCAAGCAGAAAGCTTACCTTGAAGACCGGATGTGATGCGGGGGGCGATATGCGGCGCTCGTACGACGATACGGAGCGTGGGTTCCAGGGAATCCGTCCAGAACTTGGAGCGGTAAGTCGAATTCTGCATCTGGGCCAAAAATCTAAAGATCTCAATGTCAGCCTCGGAGAACAAGACCGAACGAATGCACGTAGATGTTCGTGTTTTATATACAGCCCTTCCGCAAGTCTTCAAGCGCCAGGATTCGTGCTTGAAGCGCCGGCTGGAGGGGTGGTCAAAGCGGCACCTCAAGAAAACGCACGCAAGACTTACCTTCGACGCGCCTATTTTTCTCGCGGGCGATGGGACACGCCGGGACGATGTCGCGGAGCGTGGTTTCGCGTGAATCGGCAAAGAACTGCGGGAGGTAAGCCAAAATAAGTGTTTTTGTGTTGGAATCTAAACTTTCGGAGTCAGTGGCAAGTGGTGCACGGAGAGGACGAAGAAAACATACTGTTGTGTTGGTGGGACCGCGAAACGGTGCCTCCGAGAGTCCTGAGCCCGGAGGATCGGTCTTGGCGGACCTGCGTAGGAGGTGCTCAAAGCGGAGCGTCGAAATATCACGGATATAACTTACCTCGAGAGCGCGCGGACGATGCAACACATCTCTGCGCTCACACACGTCGTGGTCCCGAGGAACTCTGTAAAGAACTGCGGCCGGTAAGTCGAAATTATCGTTTTTGAGTCAGCATCTAAAATTCCGAGTTGGCAAAGTTATAATCGAGGCTGTACATCGAATCGACGCCTCCGTACCTTTGTATCGCATCAATGAAGGAGACATTTGCGGTAACAGGGCCCCGTAATCCCGCGAACGAAGATAAGGGCCTGAATGCCAAAAAGGTCAGGATTTGGAAAGAGCGGAATGGCTACGGGATTACTGACCTTTTTCATGCAGGGATGCGCTCGTGAGGGTACCTGGAGATGCAGGGAGGAGGTGAGCGAAGGAATTGCGGAAAAAAGAGGGGAACTGACCGAGCTTTATTGAGTCGGCATCTTGGTGTAGATCTCTGAGTTCAATTGACTTGAATTCCCGGGAGTGTTTTCGGACCACGATAGTTGAGCGTTGTCAGGCCTAAAATACGTTAGATTGAATGCTATTCGGACGGTTAAGACTCGGTGGTTACCTCCCAGTCAAACTCGAACGCGGATTTGACTCTTGTATGTATTCTGTGAGCAGAGTTCTTCATCTGTGAGATGCATGTTAGCAAGCTAATAGAGAATGGGGCAAGCGCTTACATACTTATTCGTGACTCCCGAACGCTTGTTTGCGTTCAACCTCGGTTTCTCGAAGAAAAAAACTAGCCGGCCGACTTTGGCTTCGGAATATCACAACGACAAAGCTTAGTTCAACATTGGATCGAGGTTTTTCAATGTTGGCGGATCTTGCGAGATGAGAAGATAGTGAGGTTCTATGGGAGCTTTGAGTGAGAAAATAGAAGTGCGGAGATGAAATCAGGACTTACCTCGGAGAGAATTGAGGCTTTGGGGGTGTCCGAGATGGCCGGAGTTGGGCAAATATTCAACCAAGGTTGGACGACGATTATTCGTTTCAGTAGGCGTTCAAGGTGTTTTGGTCATAATATTACATAATAGTACAATAGTAATGTGAGGAAGGTCTCGGTGGTTGGTGGGGTTGACTTGAAGGAGTACTTGCGAAGGATGGACTAAAGTTTAACAGTTGGTGAGTCCAAGAAAGCCAACGTGAAGATATCTTACCCCCTTGATATATGTCCATCCATTCACCCATGAAGCCTTCAAGTACGCGTCGCGGAAACCTAGACAAACAACCATAAGTCAGCCAGTACTTTAGGGATAGAGATATATGCGCATACCGGGCATGAATTAAGTACTGTAGCAGTGTTCTGAAACTCGATGCAAGGTATATGTCCCCACCCCTCAAGACCATAATTCGAGTCAGTCAGTAGGGATGTACGACGGAGTTCACACACCTAGCGATGTTGAATACCTTGAAGTTGGTGAAAACTGAGGACCACGTCGAAGCTCAGTGGTTGAAGAAATATTATGCACAGGGTCACATACCTGAGTGATATTGAAGTCCTTCCACAGCTCCAGCAGTCCGAAGTCAACCAGAGGCAGTTGGGAGCCCAACGAGCTGAGTCAAAAGGGTATGAGTTGGAAAAAAGTTGAAATGAATATAAGTTACAGGAGCAGACATACCGTTATTGTATCTTCAATGAAACGCGACCGAGTTGCGATAATATAAGTTGCAGGAGTCAATAATTGAAGCAGTATGAAGAGACTGATGTTTGTATTCAGCGTTGTACATGAATCCTATTCAGCAATGTTAGTGAAACGAATCACAAATTGAAGCATGCATACGTACCTGAACATGAATCTATGCAAGCATAGTGTTGACTCAACAACAACGGCGCGGCGAGATAATTGCGATCTAGCCGGGAACTCAAGTCAGTCCAAATGATAACTGAATCGCACTGAAAACGACGCACCTGGGTACCTCCATAATTCCGTCCTTCCTTCAAAGTCATCCCCCACCTGAACTACATGCGAACAGCTTGCATGAGGTAAGTGGTGAAGCGAGTCTTGAAAACTTGAAGCCTTGAGGAGAGAGCTGAAGACCTGTTAAGACCTGTTGAAACAAGTCAGTAGTTAAAATTGAATGAAGGTACAACACGCACCGGGTTGCGCAAATCTAATACAATCCATCGAGTTTGAAGCGGATTTTGAAACCTTGCAGCGTCGAACTTGAACGAGAGCCTGAGAGCGAGTCAGAAATGCAGCATTCAAACAAAGATCTCGATCGACTCACAAAGGAAAGCCAGTCAGGATATGCACGCATAATTTTGGTGTTTGGACTCATGCCCGGCGAGTAACTTAGATAGTATGGGTAAGTAAGATCTAGTCGCGAATGATTCAAGTCGGTCAATAGATGCTTGAATCGAGGTTGAATACGACGCACCTGGGTTGTATGCAACCCCCATAGTCCCGCCGTTCCTTCAAACCCCTCCTTCAAACCAAACTTGATCCAGCATGTCCGAGGTAAGCCTTGAAGCGAGTCTTGAAGAGTTGCGAACGAGCCCAAGACCTAGCAAAGCAAGTCAGCATCAAGGTAATAGTTAGAAATGAGCGACGTACAGTGTTGGCGCAAAGAAGTCAAGACCTAGAAAAGCAAGTCAGTATAGATTCAATATGTAGAACTGAATGGGACGCACCGAGTTCCGCAAAATCCAGTACAATCCACCGATTTGAAGCCCTGAACCGAATTTCGAAGCAGCGCAAAGCGTTGAAGCGCCGGACTTGAACGAAAGCCCTATAGCGAGTCAGAAATGGAGGGTTGCAACGACAATTGCGACCCACAAAGTCAACGGAACGAGTTGGGAGTAGGAATGGAGAGTCATGTTGAAGTATTTGAGATCCAATGTAACGCAGTCAGTAAAAATGAAGCATTCGAACGGGAATGAAGGCACCAAAATGGTTGAAATGCACCACAGGCAGCACAAGCGGTCAACACTGCGACGATACTGAGGCGTATTTGAGAATAGCGACGTCGGAATAGATTGAGGGTGGTAGAATTGAGTCGTGTGGTTGGTAGTTGAAGTGTGGCGAGTGGTGGAGGTCGTTGTCGGCGGCGGCGGCGGATGAGCGGCGATGACGAGGTGCTCCAAAGTCGATAGAGGACTGGGAGGGAGTCGTAAGGAGGTAAGAATGCGAACTGTGTCGAAGGATTGAGTTGGTGGCGAGAGTCTTTGAGTCGATGTCGACAATGGCGACGAGGTCGTGTCGAGTGGCGTGAGGTCGGCGGCGGCGAGGAAGGATAACCACAGCACCAACGACGAGCGAGGGCAGCTGGGAATCGAGCATGAAAAGGGATAGGCCAGCGGTAGTGGGAAGAGGGAAGTGGGTGAAAAGTGGGTGGTGGTTGGAATGAAGGATAGGTGGGATGGGTGCCTATACTTATAGATTTCGGGAAGGGCCCAGGGTTTCGGTCGGGCTGTGTTCCCTGAGCCAACGTAAGTTTAAAATAGATTGTTGCGCACCCGATGCCTGGGAACCGCACGGAGAACCTCCCAACGCGAAAATTAACCTCACACCCTAGATTTGCGCTTCCCACACCTTGCACCGCCTACTGCTGAGTTGACCGTGCGTGCGTGTTGGGATACCAACATAGATTGTGGGTCCGAGTTTGGGGGGAGCCGTGGGCTAAAATGCACATGTAGTGAATATATTTGGAAATGCAGAAAAACACACGATGGCCAGAATTCAAGTGTTGCGGATGCGCAGATTCGAGATTTTGGTCTAAAGTAAAGTTTGAGTTGAAAGAATAGTTGGGGGAGGTATCGATGGGATAAGGGGACAAGGGGTGCATGGAAGGATGAAAATAAGCGTGAGGAAATAAAATATTAATTTCGAACCATTCGAGGAGATGTAGCCACGCACCAAAGATCCCCGCTCTAATCCCCCAACCCGATATCGCCGTTGGTGGTTTCCATCAAGGGTCTTGTGGACCCGTGTTGGACCAACAGCTCGGAAATGGATTTGCGGCCATTTCGAGTTTGTTCCTTCCCTGAGTGCTTCCGTGGGGCTGGGAGCTGCGGAGGCGCTGCGGCGTATCCATGACAGCTAATAATAGATATGACTCGAGTCCTGAAACCCGTGCTCAGGGTGCTGTAAGCTAAAACATGCTTTTTGCACATACCAGCCCATGTTTGATTCGGGCGGGTCGGAGGGCGGAAATGAAGCGCCAGTAGGGTAGGGCAGATGTGTGAGAATGTTACAAATAAATTTGGTGGATGTCGGGTGCGTAGTTGGCCGGGTTTGAAAAAAGGACATGAAAGTCGAGACCAAGAGACGGGTTCCCAAATCGGGTGGCGTTGAGTCTCGGTGGCCGGACCGCGCCCAGTTTGACAGCGGTGGCGATGAAAAGCCATCATTTCGGTTGAAATTTTCGTCTGAGCTATCGTTTTCGGTGGAAAAAAATGGGGGTTGGCGCGCAAACTCTCATCATATGTGTTGTAAGCTATGCAGCTTATATCCAGGCTGAAATTGAGGTAGGCTCACCTCACACACGCTTGCGGATGAAAAGCTGATCTATTTTTGTCTTGCGCGGGATTTTCGGCTTTACGTTGTATCTTTTCCGCTCCGTCTCCGAGGCCTCAAGGCCGTTCCCTTCTGACTTGCATTTCTTTTCCCACAACAACCCTGAGCTCTCGCTCCTGGGAGATGGATCAGAGCCCCGGAGGTAAACTTTTCATTTATGATCCCTTACTTATTTTTAACGACATACACTGCGTTCCACCCCGTCCTAGACACAGTATATCAGGTCTGCGTAGGCCAAGCGTAGATGTGTCTAGACGGCTAGACATCCTCTGTTTAGTCGTCTATGCAGACCTGATATCAGCTCCCATCACCTAAACAGACTCTGTCTAGGAGGGGTTGGAACGCAGTGATAGTTCGGGGTTTGAATTTATTGCTTGATCATCTAAATGAGGCCGCAGTTTGTCTCGCAACCGCTACGGCGGGCACGGCAACTCAGAATCCAGGCCTAGTCTACGGAAAGGATATTAATGTAATGTGTCGGGATCCCGGAGTAGTTAGGATATTAATAGAAATTGCGGGAGCGAAGCGCACGAGGTGCGGAAGGAATACGCGGGCAGTGCAAGCCTGGGTTGCTGGGCAACCGTCCGCGGAGGTGGACATGAGGCGGGAAATCAAAAACACACTTTGTTGAACATATGATCCAGAGATCAAATAACAACACACGTTGCCTTTTGTTCTCATACCACCACGATCCCTGCCCACCTTGCCTCCCTTTCTCTTCCACCTCCCCCGATCAAGCTTTCACCGCTCTTTGGTACGTTCAACAATACTCAGCGTGCCACTTCGACAACTTCAGAAGGCCCTCTTTGGCCCCACCATCGGCTTGACTCGAATTCATTACCAATATTCCGCTCAGATGCCTTCACCGCTGTGGACATGTCTGTGGCGCTCAAAAATGTGTTTTTGGTGTTCCCGCGGGCAGGAGGTACGTTAACTCTTGCCACATTCCCACATTATGTTCCCATACTCAAGAATCCCCGCCAGACCTGTGTTGTTCCGATTCGATTTTCCGGCGGCGGTGCAAAGTGCCGACACGCTCAACTTTATTCAAGCTTCTGCGTGCTTCCGCCGCGTTTAATGTATGAATGTTCCCCTGAAACGTTTATTGAACCTTTGGGGGTTCCCGCAAACAGGTACCGTGTCCCGTTCTCTGCGCATTTTGTTTTACCAACTCACACTCAAGTTCAATCACCCACACGCATCTTCCCATCAACCTGGCGGGCGTTGGCGGCGCCCGGCGCTGCCCATCAATTTTTATTCAAGTTTTGGCGGTCCGCCAACCGCGGTCGACGCCGTACGGGCGGTGGCGCGTGGCGCCGCCCCGACAATTGTTGGTTGAATTTTTCAAGTTCCCACGACCGGAATCAAGGTCAGGTAAGCTTATTCTCTCATGGCCCCCCAAGAACCCTCATACTTACTTCCCAATCCTGCAGGACGATGTACTTGATGGCGAACTCTCCATATGGTACTTGTCTCTCAAGACTAACCAACTCACTCAGTCTCACGATCTTGATCTCAAGACACGCAGTGGCGGCGCTGTGCCCTGACCTCGTGGATATCCTCCCCGCAATCGAGGATACCATTGCACTCGTTGGCGGCGCTACGCGCCGGGCTTGAAAATATTTCTCGATTTTTCGCGTTCCGGCGAACAAGGGTATGCGACGCAAGTACGTTCCATCTTCTTAGCTATCCGACCTTGTCGCTAACCTTTTTCCTCCGCTCTGCACCTTTACCACTCGCTCACCGTCCCGTCCCCACGCCAACTCAAACTTGATTTTTCGTGTTCCGGTTTCCAAGTTTGCGGCAAGTCCCATTCTTTTGCGATTTCCCACGCGTTTTTTAAGAGTTTTCAAGCTCGGCCCGCAAATCCAAGTCGATTTTTGGTCTTCCCGCGATTGGGTTTTCAACTCTCATTCTTAACGCGTTTTTGAACTTTTGAACTTCCCACGAGCGCTCCCCGGCCCCGCCCGCTGGCCCGCAACTCAAATTCGATTTTTCACGTTCCCGCGAGTGAAGTTACGCGTTCAATCTCGCACGCATCATTGACGCGAGTCTTGAAGTTTTTTGTTTTGCGGGGATTTGAACGTCGCGCCAACACTGGCTCAAACCATCGGTGAGTTCAGTTCAATTATATTTTTACTTCACTCAAAAAATGAATCCACAGCACCAAAATTTCAAACATGACGCGTCAAGGTTGGATCTCAAGTTCAACCAAGGCAAGAACGCGCCGACTGTTCAATTCTACCCAAACGCCGCGGTGGCAAATGTCTTCATTTCGCTGTGCTAATACTTCAAACTTTAGGTCAATTACACTTCAATTCGAAACCTTGGGTTGAATTTCGCATTTCCTTCACTTCCCCTTTCCCAATGTGACTTAGATGACTTGAAAACACGTCCTGGGGCTGCAAAACGCGCAATTCAACCACACTCGGGGGTCTCGGCCGAGTTGTAGGAGGTAGGTTTTTGGGTCAGAAGTGTTGATTTTGTTTTGGTTTCTGGGACGAGTTTCTGACCTGGAGTGCCGGTTATTTCCTTCAATTCTGCCCTCGATTTCCTCAAAATTTTCTGCTCCTGTACACCCATTAATCCCCCTTTTGACTCTCTTCTGAAAAAAAAATTTCTATTGTATTGTCTTTTTGGCCGTGTACATTTGCGGCCTTCACTATTTAAGCTTTCTGCAATTGATGTGTTGATGTGCTGACCCGCTGATAGGCGGCGAGCAGTCCGCGATCCTTTAGCCACTCTGCGCAGATGCTAAGCAAACAATATAATAGAGACAGGATACGCACGTTACCCCCTTGGCGCGCACCCAGGAGATGCCGAGGCGCGCGGCGGCTGCAGCAACGGGGGCATCGACGGGGCCACCGGGGAATTTCGTGATCGAGCTAAGAACAAGTAAGGTAATCGTAGCACTGAATAATGCAATCGAAGCACACCTGAGACTGCTGTATGCCTCGGTCACAATGCCATTCTGGGCAGACCACTCGACAAGGGCCTTCTGCTTGGCGTAGTTGTATGGGTGAAACTCGATTTGATTGACTGCGGGCCACACAAGCGCGCTCTTGACGAGTTTCTGGAGTTGTTCTAAAGTGAAGTTGCTGACGCCGATGCTCCTGTTGCGGTGATTAGATGGTTTTAACATACGGGCGGATGGCGCACTTTGCCAGCCCATCTTTCTTGATGTTCTCGAACTCCTTCCAAGTGCCTTCGATATCCGGCAGGATGGCTGGCTGGTGGATGAGATAGAGGTCCACATACTTGAGGCCGAGCTGCAAGAAGTTATAGTAAACTTGCGGGCGAGTTTATCATGTACGCACGTTGGATAGACTCTTGCGGATTGCTTCTTGGACCTCGCCAGGCCCGTACTTCGTGGTAATATATAGGTCGGAACGCGCGAGCCCGCTTTCGTGTATCACCGTTCCAACGTTTGCTGGAGAAGTTCAATTGACAAAATTCCTGAGCAATGTAAGCCATCTTTACCCTCGGTTTCATAGACTAGTAGTTCCTTCCATAAGTCTCAGTGATCTTGAATGTACACGTAACTTACATGCCGCAGTGTCGATGTGCGAAAAGCCTGCATCGAGGGCCTGTTGGACTATCCGAGTGACATCCGTGCGCTTATAGATGCTCCCAGTGCCTAGTCTCGTCAGCACTGAGACCCTGTAGTCTCAAAATCCGTACCAAAAGCAATTGCAGGTATCTGCAAGGTGAGCGGGTTAGGAGTGCACAAATGGTCCGGAGACAATGCACCTTTTTGCCGTCGTTCAAGGTCACTGTCCCAAATGGCATTTTGGAGGTCGTGGACGAAGGAGACAGTCAGCGCCTATAGCGCGATAGTAAAAAGATTTTACGTAGTATGGCGATACCGGGCCGAGAAACGGCAGCAGTACCTGTGCCGTAATACGAACCTCGTAAAAATAATCGAGTGAAAGTAGGTCAAAACTAGGAAACTCTGCGACGTGCGGCGTGTGGTGGGAAATATTCACTTCGGCGTGGGGGAAAATTGGTGTAACCATAGTCAAATCAGATGCGTCACGGTCTTGTCCGATTTTCCAACAGGAATCGAAGTTGATTTGAAGTTCACAATTGGTTCACAAAGTTGAGCGTCAGTCGATGGTCGTGGGTCGACCGAAGTATAGTCCAAATTTCATTATCATAAAGTAACCTAATCGACTACTTTCTCGAGGCACTCGAGTAGCGCCAAAATGGCCGAGCCGTCTTTCTCGCCGATGGTGCGCCCGGAAGAAGTTGCAAGCCATCCACCCTATTCACCAGAACGTCCGGCTCCGTATGTACATCCCCGTAGTGGGGAATGGCAGCGTCTTGCTCGCGTTTCATGGTCGAGAACGCTCGCATTGGGGGTACAGGTGTCGCCACTGGGACGGGCGGCGGCGGGATCCAATTGCCCACAAAGGGCGGAGGAAAGACCACCTGGGCGGGGATACGCTCTTTTTTTCGATAAAAGATCCAGACGAGAACAGCGATAGTGATGACGGCGAGGCCTCCAAGTGTCGTCCCGAATTGGAGTGTGCTGAGTCCAAAGATTGTGGATGTAGCTTCTCCAGCTAGAGCCCTAGACGCTGCTTAAATCGAGGTATTGACCTGATAAGGTTCATGGAAAATGGACCTCGGTTGAATGCTAATAATGCTAGCACTATTCCTTGGATCTGATGTTTGAGGAGCTACGAAGCTAGCCAAAAATTGCGTTCTTTGCGAATCCGAATGTTAAAACTGGAAACAGCGCCTGAGGACAATAACAGCTTCGTACCGTTTGGATCGAACGGTAATGATTGGAAAAGCTCTATATTTAATCCATAGTCAGCCCACCGAAATAGTACAGGATGCGCATGAGTCACCTACAACACATCCGGAAGCAAAACGGGCATTTCCGTGACCTGCAAGGAACAAAACAAGATAACTGTCCCACCAAGGGGACCGCCACAAGAAGGGAGAGAGAAGAAAAAAAACCGGAAGCCTGAAAGGCCAGAAGAAAGGTGGCGAGGGCACGAGCGCCTCGCCCAGCACCTTTTATTGCTTCTAAAATTGTGTGATGTTCCGGATTCCTGGGTGACATCATGTACGTCGGTAAATCTGTCTGGCGTGGGCGCCTCCAGTGTGGGCATTATTGTACGTACGTGCATACCTGCCTACCATTGAAAACCCGACGCGATCCGGCCCACCAGCCATGCTACAGCTGGACAAATGGTTTTCCTGGCTTGAATTCTGTGAAACATTATTCAACTAACCGTCCATTTATTTTATGCAGTAGCGTCGTAGACAGTCAGATTCCAGGAACTCGAGAAGCCATCACCGCTGGTGGGAGATCGAGTATCAGGCTGGAGACGAATGGCGGGAGTAGGATCAAAGTGAGTAGGATCTGTCGGATATTGGAGTTTCATCGACACATGATCCAACTAGCACAGGAAAACCGTCCTCGCACATCATTGTGCCAGAATACAGGTTTGAGTCATTCCGGGACAAGGTCAAAATTTCCTGTTCTCGAGGATGAGAGTCCAGCTGGAGGGCAACATAGAAAATCCAAGAAGCTTCAACATCCGACCACAATCTTTGTGAGCGTCAGATATTGTAGTATAGCTTGAGAAGTCGGTGGGAGCCAAAGTTTGGACACCGTCTTCAATCTTGACACTGTCGACAGATATCGATGTAAACGATCCGTACCGGAGGCAAAGTTGGTGGTAATCCTATTGGTGAATTGAACACATGCCGGAAAGAACTATGAACGTTGCATTGGTGACTCAGCTTGAATGGATAGCGCCATTCGCCCCGGAGGTCTGCAGTAAGTCGGACGCTCCCAAGGTTTGGAGTTTCTGCGATCAGCTGTCCCTGGCATGAGTTTGAGCAAGTTCGAACTGGTATGCTGTTGTTTGCAGAGAGTCAAGTGCGGTTGAGGGATCTTGACGCTTCGAGCGAAGTCTCCGAGACTGCCTCAGGCCCGCAGCAACTTAGGAATTGTAACGAAGAAGAAACTGAGCCCACGTCGACCATTTGGGCATGAGGCAGGCTAATGTTGGGTTGATGCAGCATAGCTGTCTCTGAAGAGGGAGAGAAAGTGCAGTGGCCCAAGACGATTGAGCTCACTGGCAAGAGTCAAGTGCGTAGTCACGCGCGCCGTTACGCCTCCGAGTTACCATGTTCACAACACGACCACATAACGCGCTAATCATGCGCTAATACTATTGATACCAGGCGGCCAATGGGTCCCGAAATGCACAATGGCTCACAAAATGTAATTCCATGCCCTCAATAAATACTTATTCTGAGGAGAGGGAAACACTATCTGATGCTTTTTTTTAAACCCTCAGATTTTTGCAGGGAGGTAGCACGCCGTCGGAGGCCGGAACAGGTCGGACAGAGTTCAGATCACTCGACTTGATGGACTTGCAACGACAATTCAATTCTCTCCTCACCCAGTGAGAATTGAGGGCATGGAATTACATTTTGTGAGCCCTTGTGCATTTCGGGACCCATCGGGATCAATAGTACGCGTTTGCATTTGGGCCTTGTCTTTCGGCAAAACGGGATGCCATTGTTAAAGGTGTGGATGAGTTTAAGAGGTTGTTTGGCTGATAAGTTAGTGTGTTGGGCTCGTTTGCTTCTTGAAAGACGGTTTCGCCACCGCTTCATATGCAACAACGGGAAAACGGAAAACCTACGTTCCAAATGTGGATTTCAAGCAAAGCTGCGGTCAAGGAGGTGCGTCCATCAGAGATCGACGAAAAAACAGGAAAAAACGGCCGTATGTGGACTCCTAATTCGGAAATTCACCCGTTAAATGTTGAACAATGAATAGACATCCGCGAGGAAAACAGCGGTTCAGTGATGAACGGGACTGGATCGTCTGAGAAAATGGGACCCCCATTGGGAAAATTTAAACAATGTGGTCCAAAACAGTCCACAAGTTCCCACGGTTCAACTCTGGATCATCAACTGTCCCGAGCCTATTTTCGTGTCGTTTCGGGCAGTGCCCCGTCCAAGGTCCATAAATTGGTTATGGGTATTTTGGAATCAAGCGAGCAGCTAAATTGTCAGCGGTTGCCAATGAAATCAGCATGCAACTTACTTATGCCAGACCGACGTGTATTATTCTTTAGAGGTGAAATGTGTCGGTAACAAAGCTATAGGGACTTGAAGGGAGCTGGAGAGCAGCTAATTTATGCAGGGCCGCAACCGGATGTTAAGATCCCGACAAACAGGTTGACCCAATTTCAAGTCGCACGGTGACATGCCGCTTCGGCAGAAATCATGGCCGCATTCCGGAGATCACACGCGCTTATCAGGCTTGTCCTCAGCCATAACAACCTCTAAACCAACTCTAAACCAGGACGATATTCGCTGGCAGAATATGCACAAGAAGCCAAACCTACCTCTCAGTATGTATCGTGGTGACAAAGTCGACTATTTCGTGCAGAAAAAGCCACTTTCCTCCCGCCCTCCAATCATCGTGCTGCTGGCTTTCATTCTGGTGGCTCTGTGGAACATCTCGCACACTCTCCATCCGAGGGACCGAAGCCCCGATATACTCCTCAGACAAGAATCTACGCTGCAATGGACGGCTTGTCCCGATAATTCTACGTTTTACTGCACCTTCTTTGCTGTTCCTCTGGGCTACGATGCGCCATCTTCAGGAGACGAGACAGTGATAGCTATGCGGATGTTCCCCGCGACGGTGTCTAATTCAGACCGCCTCGGCTCAATATTCACCAACCCGGGGGTGCGTTGAGGCCTACATGTCCCAATTGCGATTTAATTTGATTCAGGGACCGGGAGGTTCTGGCCACTCAGGACTGCTCAAAACCGGCCCACTTCTGAGCACCATCTTTGACGGGAGATTCGATATCGTGAGCTGGGACCCGCGGGGAGTCAACATGACAACGCCCCGGATCTCGTGCGTGGGTTGAATGCTGACAGCTCACGCTAACGAAAGAGCTTCAAGATGCCATGCAACGAACCTCCACCGCGAGCTCTACACTTTGAGCCACGAGAATGGGGACCTCGACTTCAACGACGTAGATGCAGCGACCCTCAATAAATCCCTTCTCGCGACGTCCTCGCGTGCAGAGCTGCTCACGGAGATATGCCGGGGCGCTGTTGGGGACAAAGTCTTGCGCAGTGTGACGACTGTCAACGTCGCGCGCGATCTGGAGGAGATGCGCAAGGCCGTCGGTGATGGCGGGTTGCATTATTGGGGCTTTTCATATGGGTAAGGAATGTGTGAGCTGGTGTGCATCTACTGACGGTGTGTTAAAGAACCACGCTCGGTGCTACATATGTCGCCATGTTTCCCGAACAGTCCGAACGAGTCGTGCTTGATGGAGGTTCGTACACTTCTTTTCCTTCTGTTTGCAACATCTTTGAACCGGGACAGTCGTATATGCGCCGGAACAATACTCATCCCTCGTCGACCACGGACTCAGCGCCGGAAAATCAACAAACGGTGTAAGCACTCTTCTTCATTTAGCTTGGATGTCATACATGAGAGCTAACCACCCCCCCAAGGTCCTCGAAGGGTTCATTTCTAACTGTGTCGCCGCAGGCCCAGACCGTTGCGCGCTCATGGCCAGCACCTCCACAACCTCAGCGCAGCTCTCCGCGCGTATATGGGGCCTCGCCGCGCGCCTGCAGACCAAGCCGCTCCCCGTTCCGCGCCCCATCAAAGGCGTGCCCGCGATCCTGCACCCAGGCCACCTCCTCGACGCGATCTTCTCCGCGATGTACCGCCCCACGAGCTGGACCGCGCTCGCCGAGGCGATTGCTCATGCAGAGGCCGGCGACGGGGCGGCATTGGCGGAGCTTAGCGGCGCGGGGGGCGCAGACTGGGGGGAGCATGTGCGCAATGTCACAGATGCGGAGCGCGCGGAGGAGGCGGGGTGGGGGCCTGGACGCGAGATGGGTGCGAGTGAGGCGGGGATGGCGGTTTCGTGTGGGGATGCGCCGCCTTTTGAAGTTACTGCCGGAGATGACGATGTGGAGGCGTGGACAAAGGTGTGGATGGAGTGGAGGGATCAGGTGCCCATTCAAGCTGGTTTTCCATCGCTGTTATTGCTGATATCAATTTACGTCCAGCTTGCAGCACCGAACCCGCTCGGCGGTCCAGGCTGGTTCTCGGGTGTAGTGCGCTGCCGTCACTGGGGAAGGGTACGGCCTTCTCCAGCGAGATATGAAGGTTCCTGGGAAATTGGCGCTGATTTGCGGAAACCCAAGTAGGTTCATTGGAGAGCACCTGGCTATTGATTTGAACTTACCGTCCTGTTCAGGAATCCAATCGTGTTCGTGTCCAATACTTATGTGGGCTCAATGTTCATGCCTTTTTATCCTCACTCAGCTCTAATAACAATCTTAAAGGACCCAATCACACCGATTACCTCCGGCAGACGCATGGTTGAGACATTTGGCAAGGAAAATGCGCGACTGCTTCAGAACAACGGCTACGGGTGAGTTCTGCTCTTTCCTTTCACCAAGTTTCTCACATCGACATACACTCAGTCATTGCTCAACAAACCACCCCTCTGTCTGCATCGCTAAAACCCTCAAGGAATATATGATTAACGGCACCGTGCGTTTACTGCATCACACTTCCGCTGAAAATATTAAATTGATTTTTACGCAAAGCTCTTCCCGGAGGGAACGGTGTGCAAACCGGACGAGGGGATCATGTTCCCGCGGAAAGAAGGAGATGGCGGTCGGATGAGCTTCGGGGGATACAGCGCCGAGGATACGGAGCTGGCGCAGACGCTCCGATTTCTCGCGGATGCGGGAATTGGGATGCCAGTCAATATCAAATGGTGATTAGGTCAGTTCGTCCGTCCGCAGGATACCCGTGAAACAGCGTTCACGATATTGTTCAAGACATTCACCTTATTGGATGCTTTCCCCCCCCTTTCTTCTGTCCGAGAAGCAGCTTCGAAGCCTCAGTGAAGTTTCGTTTACCTCGTCGATGTATTTTGTGTGGATATCAATTAATTTAAAACTCGGGATTCAGAAGTTCAGTCCCTTTTGCAACTGCTTTATATTAGCAAGGTCTCACACTCACCAGCTCCCCAGTTACTTACATGCCCGCAAACAAAACACTCGCCAAAGACGATCCACCGAACGCTTTATATTGCATCAGATGTTGCATGTTCCAGTTCTCTGACCGGCTGCCACTTGCGTTCAAATTCGTGTAATTCGTGTTGGCGGCCTCCTTCAAAATGACAGATAAAAAGTTATACGAAGAGTCCCAGAAACACAGAAGGGAATGTAAAGTACACGTAATGCAAGCGGCAAGTTCACAAGACGTTTATAAATCAAGTTCATGGTCCAATCCTCCATCTACTCGGGTTTCTTTCCAAACACAGTCTCCTCAAGCGCCGTCCCATCCTCCAGCACAATCTTCTCCGCTCCGACCATCACAAACAGAATGCGGCATACTTCATTCGTGCGATTGATCCACGCGTGGTTCGCCCCGCGCTGGACCATCATCTCTCCGGTCTTCACCGTCTTTTCTTCCCCGCCATCCAGGCTCAGAACAATCTCCCCCGAAAGGACAACAGCGTAGTCGAGTGTTTGGGTGCGGTGCATCAGAGGCACCGCACCGCCAGGCGGGTAGTCTGTCATAGCGAAGAGGACGCCCTCCGATGGGCAGTGCGGGAGGACACCGGCGAGCTCGGGGAAGGGGGCGGTGTTGGAGGCAGGCATGGTAGCGGTCGCGTGGAAGCTCGTGAAGTGCACGCTGGCGGGGCCGAAAGGTGCGAAAGGCTTGCGCGTATCGTCGAATGTGAAAACGGAGGTGCCGTCAGAGGCGTGGCCCGTGACGACGAGGCGGGGGCCAGGCAGCGGGGTAGTGGTGGATGCCATTGTTAAAGGTGAGGGTCGATTTAAAAGGTTAGTTGTTGCACGGGTGGGTTGGGCTAATTGAAAGGCAAACTCGACGCAGGTTTATATGCTTTCAACCATTTCCGGATTCGTCCCGGAATCCGCGTCCATCAGATCGACGGCAAAACGGTGTTACCCAATTCGGAAAATTATGCGTTGAATGTTCCGCAAGTAACATACGTCCCCGAGGAAACCTTCGGTATAATTGTGATAGAAGAAGGATCTATCTGAAAGACGATCGCTTGCACACCCTTGTTGGGACAATACACCCAGTGATGGACCTTCACATAACTTCCCACGGTTCAAGTCAGGGAGCTGGTGAGGAAAAGGAACGCAGATTTACCACTTTCCTTTTTCCGCATTAAGATCTGCATACCGGATGCCGTTAGGCACTTGGAACCTGTTCATTTCGAATTTAAGTCGGCGCCATGCTCATTGAGTAGCTGGATAATTGAGGATTAAGGTGCAGAACTGGTGGCGTTGACATTGGCACCGTGTATATAACAACTTCGTCCCTTCATTTCGGCTTCCTCAACAGTCCCGGCAATCTCAGCTGATTGGGTAGGAAGGATGGAGCGAAATTGAAAATGAACAGAACGCGGCCCAAGCAACCCGAAATACAGCTCACAATCATCCAAGAGATAGCAACCCAGGGCGTCAAACGTCCTTGCATACAGTAACTAAATTGAACTCGATACAGAACATACAAAACTGCAGCATATATATCATTCGACTGAGACACCATAAAAAAGTTCAAGGGTTCTCCATAATCAATCTACTCTGGCTTCTTTCCGAACACCGTGGCTTCAAGTTCCTGTCCATTCGCGAGAACGATCTTCTCCGTCCCGACCATCACAACCAGAATGCGGCAGGGTTCCTGCGTGCGGTTGTGCCAGGCGTGGTTCGCGCCTCGCTGTACCATGACCTCGCCAGTCTTGATAGTCTTTTCCTCTCCGCCATCTAAACTCAACACAATCTCTCCCGAGAGCACAACGGCATAGTCGAGGCTGAGAGTGCGGTGCATGGGTGCGCTGCCGCCGGGTTGGATGTCTGTGATGCAGAATAGGACACCAGCGGGTGGGCAGCGCGGGAGGACCTCCGAGAGTTCGGGGTATGGAGCGGTGTTGGAAGCAGGGACGGTGGGACTCGCGTGGAAGCTCGTGAAGCGACTCCCGGCGGGACCGAAAGGTGCAAAAGGTTTGCGGGTGTTATCGAAGGTAAAGACGGAGGTGCCGTCAGGAGCGTGGCCCGTAACGACGAGACGCGCATTGGGAAGTTGGGTAGAAGCAGATGTAGATGCCATTGAATGCGAGTTCTATACGCTGGTGGATGTGGGCTGAATCGACAGGAGTGGGTTGGTTGTTTAAAAACACGAATCCAACTCAGTTTTATACACCAGTTCAAACGGAAAAACGGAGATCTTGGTTTCCATACACAGATACTGGATTCTATATTTAACTCGACATCAGATCGACGGGAAAACGGACAACCCACATCAGGAAAATTCACCCGCTTGACAGCGTTTAGCACTCCAAAATTGCGTCCGTGAAGAAACCATCGTGATGTCACATGGAGTGGATCTATCTATCGGCTATGTAGGTTGCGAGTTGCCAGGAGACTTCAGTTTTACTGGTATGTAGTGCACAGCCAAAATCTTGTTGGCAATCAGCTCTATGATAATGTTGAGTATGCTGTACTAGCTGTACTCGTTATATGCTATAGCGCACGCGGGCACATCAACAGGAACAATCATGACAATGAGGAGCCTCGGGCCATGATGAACATCGACGTTCAAAATCAAAAGAATTATGGATGCTGTGCCGCAGTTGCCGCACCGTTTCAAAGTACCGGCTGTCTCCGGTCGTTTTTGACCCCTACTTACTCACGCCTTGAATGAACCGATACACTGTCTATTACTTAAAACATGTCTTCTGCTGGTCAGACTGTTACATGCTGTCGCCTTGGGACATATCGTCCATTTTTTTTTACACAAACTGGGCTCCCGATCGTCCTTCCGAATTAATTGGCTATTTAGTATGTACTATGTAGGATCTGACATTAGTTTGTCTGTTTCCAATATCTACCGCCATCATGATTCGTCCATTACTTACACTATGGTTAGGATTATTTTAGGCGCGCTCGCTACGTCCTCGAAGTGTTCAGCTATCCGAGATATCTTTGATCCACTGGTCATCTTATTTGAGATATTCCTGTTGATGAGGCTTTCGACGACCATTCTTACTGTAATACTGTTACTTTTCTACCGTACGCACCGATGGCGCAGTAGTTCCAATCGTAATGGAAGTATTTGGGCTCCTTAGCCTACGTGCTTGGTTTAGGTCGTTTACGTGGTACTTGCACAAAAAAACTTCCCGAAAAGGACGACTGGATGTCTCGATCCAAAAAAGGCAAAAAAAAAAAAGGTGGGATACTGTAGTATTACGACCAAAGGTTCAGGTGACGGGTGACGGAGGCCTGTGAAATGAACCATTCCGCCCGAGTGACGGTGACAAAGTGATTTTCTGGCCCAAATAGGCTGAAAAACGTGAAAGAATCTCGTCCGGCCGTTGCCGGACTACCATTTATGGAAATGTAGGCCTGATTGCCGGGAAATGAACCTTGAGTCCAGTGAATCTTTGAGGTGACGGGTGACAACCCGTGAACCTTTGGTCGTAATAGTACAGTATCTGGCTGGACTGTCGATGGCGGCGCACGCACCCTTTGCAGCGAACCGTCACTACACCATCAAGTTACGCAGATGCAGGACCGTCGAGTCCTTCTCTATCTAGCTATTCGACTAATACACCCCATGGGATCGAATCTCCGCCCGGGTTGAAACGGGAGATCTTCGAAGTACCACCTGCCCACGCTCGCCCTGTGTCGATTTCCACTGGGCAGCGAGCGATTTGAGTCGGCTAACTTTAGCCACTTTTCTTGTAGCCACGCAGTCAGATGCCAAAAAAGAAAAAAGAACAATGAGAGAAGAAAGACAAAGAAACGGCAGTCATGCCTCAAGCGTATAAAATGCGTAAATGCGTGACCGTGCCACCAACTTCCTTTAAGTTTCAACCTCAACTCCCATGTCGGATAGCAATACGCCGAATCCAGCAGGGTACGACATATAGCCCTCTTACTTCTCCTGCTTATTTTGCCACAGTCCTTCCCTAAACCGTCCACCTCTAACCCTACCTTTCTATCCGCTGCCCCCGGTGTCTGCGGGTATACGCTCGCGCACAGCCCCTCTCTACGGCCTCGGATGGCTGAGCTCCCATGCAAAAATCCTCCGCCGCCATCCCGTTGGCTGCCTCGGATCGGTCACAGGGGAATCTATCGTACCACAGTGGTTCCGACTCGGGCACATGGAACGCTTTCACGAGTGCGTTTCAATCGTCATTCCACATATCCGAGTCTCACCTGCAGCATTATACTTAGCGTGATCCTATTCGATCCCCGTCTTGTCGTGCACCAGGGGCTTCCGGAAGGTGACTTCAACTGCGTGGTCTGTTTCGTCACGTTCAACACCGACGCCAGGTCGCTGCAGGCGCTCTCGGGGCCAGAGGGCCAGGCGTTTATAGAGGCAGCGAAGCAGGTTATGCAGATCGATGCGGAGGAGGAGGAAAGCTTCATGTGGTATCGGGTGAAGCCTATGAAATGAATGAAACTCCGCTGAGTGTGTGCCTATGGATATATACACTGTCCACCGCAATCCAATGCATGGGGAACCACCAACCGGGTGGCCTCGTAGATTTCGTACACATGTTTTGCGACCAATATGGTGGCTTTGGAAAATATCGTCTGAGTAAAGAACCTAACCGACTGCATTAATGTGCGTTAACCCCCAGGGGTGGCAGTTTAGGCAGGTCATTCAAATTTCACTCACTCACAGATCAGATCTACACGTCTCAAAGACACAACGCCGTCCCAACGCTACGCTTCGGGAACAGCACGTCCACTAGTGGCACCGCAGCAGGCTCCACCCCCACGTCCGGCGTCGTGGCCTTCAGGTCGCGCCACCCCGCGTACCCCATCATCAGCTGCATGAGGGTGCTGCGCGGGAGGGAGAGGTTCGGCTCTGGAGGAATGGTGAGTAATTACGAGTGTATGTTAGGAGATGAAGGGAAGGGTGAGGGAGATGCGAGCAAGGACAGGAAAGAAGAAAAAAACGCACTCGGTCCCTGCCCCGGCACAGCCGGCTCCACTCCCGCCCACGACCCGCAGCACCGCTCCCCCTCCATATGCGCGCGAGGTGCCGATGTGTAGCGTGCCCGTGTAGTTGGCGCCGAGGACATGCGCGGCGCGCGCGAGGCGAGCGTTGAGCGCGGGGGGGAGCGCCGTGAGGAAGGGCGGGAGGGAGGGGATGACAACCCACCTGCGGGGACGCACTTAGCTTGATGCAGGGGGAGATGAGGGGGAATAGGACTCACAAGGTCTGGTCGTACCGCGACGTTTCGGGCACAGGCACCGCCAGCTCGTGCGCTAGAAACCACCGGTATGGCGGGTGCGCGCCGGGGAGGATCCAGCGGATGGTAGCGAGTCTGCGGGGCTAGTCAGCGCCGAAGGGATATGAGTCTAGACCGTCCTAGGAGCGAAACGTACTTGCACGGCGGGGGCTCTGCAGCGGCTTTCACCTCGAGAGCAGGGACGAGCCCACGCGCGACGGCCATCGCCAAAGGGCCGTTGGCTGGCTGGCGTTGTAGTTGTACAGCCCTGCGCCGGCGACGATCCGGGGCGGGCCGTCCGCAGTGTCGCGTTTCTCCAGCACAAAAAATGGGTGGTTGCTGGTCGGAGGGAGAGCGGAGAGGACTCGGTGCCGAAGAGTGGAGATGTGCGTGAGGAGCCCACGACCCATATTGATTGCGAATTCGTAGTTTTGGGTCCGGTCTATTGCTGGATGAGATATGCAAGCTCAAAGGAAAGAAAATCGCGCACAATACTGGGGGCAGATACGACCAGGAGCGGGCAAACGCTCGATTGAGCTTCCGCGCGCACCTTGTCAGCGTCCGACTCAGGGGTATCGCTCCCCCAGGAGACGCTTCAACGGGGATGTATCGACGCAAAGAGCCCAATCTGTGCTGCATTATATCAACAATCTGCATCCATAAATGATAGATATGCAAAATAGAAAACTTACGAGTTAAACCAGCGAAACGAGTCATCCGCGTACGAGGCACGACAACTTTAGTAGCATAGGCGTTCGGACCGAGGCCCGTATGCCTATTGATCCCTCGAACGCCTATCGATCATCCGGAGCAATCAAAGTATGATGGCGGCACTGTTTCTGCCGTATTCCTGCCGCGCAGCGGCTGGTTAAGGTTTGGGGTGGTTAGAGGTTAGGGGAGGGGATAGGGTTTGAGGTA